>CAUYLG010024183.1:0-34689 GCA_963573385.1 Cacajao melanocephalus
ATATTGGTTGGCTGCATGTTTGTTATTTTCATCCCTTATTCCTTCCTGTCTCCATTGTTAAGCACAATTATTGGCATAAAATAGGTTTTTAATACCCATTTTTAGACTGCATTCTAGCCTGGGCAATAGAACAAGAATCCCATTCTCTCTCTCTCTTTTTCTTCCTCTTTCTTTCTCTCTTACATTCTTTTTTTTCTTTCTTTCACTCTTTCTTTCTCTCTTCTTTTCTCTTTTTCTTTCTTTCAAAAAAATATAAAATAAATAAATAAATAAAAAATAAAAAGTTGAAATTCAATTCAATTCTTCCTAGAATTGGTTACAAATCAAAAAGCAGGTTGTGTAGAGTTAGTCCAATTGAAAATGTTGGGTGTCAGAGTAGAAACAGAGCTGCTATCATAAGAAAAGGACACAGCATACCTCAATAAGTTCTCAATAATTTTTAAAAAATTGAGTTATGATCCCCTACATACTTGTGAATTTTTTGAGGGAATTTGTAGCCTTGGAGAATCTTAATCTCTATATCTCAATTTCATAGTTGAAAAATGAGATTCTTAAGTGGTTTGAAGAACAGTAGGGAAGAGAACTATGGCTTGCCTTCCCCATTAATATATTTGTATGCATACACGCAAACACAAACACAAAACAACAGCAACACAACAGATATATATGTATATAATCCAACTAAAGAGCATTTTGAAACTAAAGGTGTGATAAATCAAACTTTTGGGTTAAAATTTTATGAGGTTTAAACACCATTTGTTATCAAGTGCCTAGTGAATAGTGGGGGTAAAACTTCAAGGCACTATTGTATTTTATTTTCATACCATCCCTATAATATGGTATTATCCTCAGCTTAGAAAGGAAGAAACTAAAATTCAGATACAATTTTAGTAGCTTATACAAAATAGTACAGGTATTAAGAGACAGAACCAGGACTGGAAACAAGTCTCCTAATTCTATGTATTTCATGTATCTCTAATACATCACACAGGTAAAACAGCTATGGATTTCATGCCTTTTTATTATAGAAATAATATTTGTACCATAGATGTATGTATGTAACATATATATCTGCACAATATATATGATAAATATATAGTGTAGTTAAAAATATTAAAATATAATGCAGAAATTAAGACCACTTATTATCCTACCTTTTATCAAAAAGTCTTCATTGCTATTTTAGTGTATGTTATTTCAATAGTTTCTTTGGTGCGCTATAGTTTCTATGGTGCTCTATATCTCTATTTAAATTATCATACTGAATACAACAGATTGTTTCTTTATTTTTATTTAATGTCTTGTATTCTCACAAGTCAATAAGTATGGTACGGTTTTGATCATTGTTGTATTTTTCCTAGACAAATGTGGTTTGTATTGTTAAATTCAAATGTCATTATTTATTTCTCAATGACACTTCTTCTTTTTGTAACACGTGTTTCTTTAATGAATGTCAACCTTACGCTCATATACTTGTGAGTCCCCATTTTTTAGTTCCTTTTGTGGAACAGATTCATAAACTAAAATAACTGTGTCAAAAGATATAGATACTTCTGTGGCCTGTTATAGATATTGTCAAATTCTCTCCCAAAAGTCTTTACAACACTGAGGCCAGTAGTAAGTATTATCTATAGTGTTGTTCTTCATCAAATTTTTACGTTTTTAAAAATTGTTTGATTGCCAATTTGCATTTTGTTGACTAGGAAAGTTGACTTTTTCATGCTTACATTCCAAATATAATTTTTCTGGAATTGGTTATATATTATTTTTGACTACATATGTTATAATTTTTATTATTATTGCTGATTTCCAAATACTTTATGGGATTATATTATAAAAATATTTACTTGTTGGATATTTTACTCATCTTGTGATTTCCATTTTGATTATTTGCTGTTATTTTATATGTATTTTTAAATTTTTAATACGGTCAAATCCATAAATATTTTCTAACTGCTTCCATTACTTTTTCTGAACTTTGCTTCTCCAGAGAGTTATTAAATAACTATCTATATTTTCTTATATACTTTACTTTGATATGGCATAAAATTCAAATCTAGCTAGATCTTATGGTTTAGTAAATATAGTAGTTGTTTTTCCAGAGGTAAATGAAAATATTTGTTGAAAATCCTTTTCTATGCCATTTAATATTCACAAAAACATATTCATTGCCAGAAATTTGAAATATAGAGAAAAATCATAAAGCATATTTTTATATCCCCTAATCTTCCACACTGAAACATATATATTCTCTTTAAATATATGTTTCAGGATAAGCTTATTTTGTATGTGTTATTACCACGTAAAAATAATTTCTAAGATGGTTTTGGGCTTTTGCACTCAAGTTTATGGCCATAATTATAACCACTATTTATATCTCATTCAATTGAGTTAATTGGTTTCACTGTTCTCCATGAGACATTTAATGCTATTACTTTTTTGAATACTTAATTTTGATTTATTTTTCGGCTGATTGTCAATTTAATGTCAAGTTAACATTGGTGAAGCATTTTACTTAGAAAGAGTGTTAACATAACATTATTAGGAAGAGTAAAGGAATGGTAGAATTTCTATTTCCAATGTAATATAAGGATTATTTGCATGTGAAAAGTGACTTTATGGTACAGACTAACTTGGAATGAGATTTTTTTATTCAAAATTCTATTGGCTTCTGTAATTTGTGTTGGAGAAAAGAAATGTCACACCACTCTGATTTTTAATACTTTTTAAGTAAATTAATTTTTCTGCCTCCATACATTATCAGTTTTATATTTAACATTTCTTCACTTCAGAAATGTTCTCTTTTCTTGTATTTTTAATTATTTCTTCTATACACAGTGAAATAGTGTGGCATTTTTCTTTTATTTTTCTGATTCTAGCCAGCTTATTGTACATCTCTGAAGTCATTATAAACTGATTTCTTGTGGTTATTTGCCTGCTTTCTAATTCCCTTTGCTTTTCTTAACGTTTTCAACTCTTTTCCTTACAGTCAATTTTAGAAAGGTACTCTTCCTCTAACTTTTTACATTATTTTTCCACTTTCCCTTTTTTTTTCTTTTTAAAGTATCCATTATGTTTCACATTTTGTTTAGATTCTGTTTACCAGTCACTAAATTGGGAGAGATATTTCAAGGCTCAATATTCAATACATAATAAAAAAGGATATCTGCTTCTTTGCTGATAGACATCTCCTATTTTAATATATGTATGAAGGTCGAGGTTATCATCAGGAGCCCTAATTAAATATGCAAAACCTAATAAGCATTGATCTAGTGTGAGTCTATTCCTGTGAAGTCGAATTTGCTTGGACATCTAGGTTCTTTGATTCAAATAGAGAATGCAATGGAGTCTATAGCTATTATCCAATTAGGCAGTGTTGGAGAAAATTAGTCACCTGGTTCTCTGCTCTTCATCTTATTTATAATACTTCTTCTTGTAAAAAAAAATTAAGACATACAATTTTAAAAATATATAGCTGACCTATTTACTGACTTCAATTTGGGGAATAACTTTCTAAACTTAAAATGAGAATAATACAAAAAGAAAAATAGCTTTTGTTCTATAATAACATAAACTTCTTAATTGCAAATAATAATGTTTGGAACAAATATGACAGTTATAGGGTAAATACTCTTTTAAAATAAAAAGTATTTATCATTTGGGAATATACTATGTGCCAGGTTCTCTACTAGATACTTTAGTAGGTTTAAAGTAAACCGAAATATAGATGTATTTTTTTCTATTTTTTTTTTTTTCTGAAGACTGGGTCTTCCTCTGTTGCCCAGGCTGGAGTGCAGTGTCACAGTCAACTCACTGTAACCTTTAATTCCAGTCTTCTAGGGATCCTCCCGCCTTGCTCTCCCAAAATGCTGGATTACAGGGGCAAGCCACCATGCCTTGTCTAAAGTAGACATACTTAAATTCAATTATTTAATTCTATTCTATTAACAGACTTCTTGTGATTTATAATTTCAACATCATGATTTTAAAAATTATTTTTTAATGGAAGCAGAAAGCTTAAAATTGGAGTTTCCAACTTTTGAATCTAAGTCTGTGAAGCTCTGAAACTTGTTTTTATCACACTATCTAGGCTACTTATTAATTATTAAGAAATATAAAAAACCACAACATTTGATTCAATAATTCCACTTCTTGAAATGAACCATCACTTATAATAAATAATTAGAAAATACAGTATATAAATACCAAACAATAGAGTGTTGGCTTAATTATTTGTGAAATGGCTATATAAGAGAATATTTGATAACGTGGAAAGATAGATGTAATATAATCCTAATTTTTAAAAGCTTGATCCAAAGTGTACTTATCTATGTTATAATTTAGTTGACTTTTATGTCCTATCTATTTATAATGTACCTTTATATTATTCCTAGCATTATATATATGTATATATATATAATCTTTTGACATTGGACTATAGTTGATTTTGCTTGATAGTGTTTACTATTTTTCAAATTTTATTCAATGACTGTATATTACTTTAATACTTGAGGAAATATGTAATACACATAGAAGTGACATGTTACAACATGCATTTAAACACTCAGAGGATGTAAATTAGATCCACTAAGCTTCTAAAATCTAGTGACATGTTAATATTCAAATGGTATTTTCAGTAATTTAGCTGTAGAAGCCTACTTTTGAAGTTGACTATGAAGTAAAATAACAAAATAATCAATAATTTAACTCATCTTCACCAAACTCCCCAAGGAATTTCAGAAATTATATGGATCAGAGTGTAACTTGAACTCTTAAAGCTAAACTGAAAAATAACAGGAACCTATTAACTCCATCATTACTCTACCTCTTAAAGATAGCAAATTATGTATCAAAATAAAGCAGTGTTTCTCAAATTTTGTTTTACAGAAATAAAGCTTGATCAAACTCAAATCTTTGTAGTCTAATCTGTGAGTTAACCATCTTAGATCACTATTTTTGCACAATTTTCAAAAAATGGAATCCCTAAGATCATTTTCTCGAGACTTTTTCCCGGATACTCAAAACACAGCTAACAGATTCCTGATCCCACCCCTATCCAGAAACTAAACCCCTGTCTCTGGGTTGCCCCTCTCTTGGCAGTAACACTTCTAAGAAAGGCTGTTTCTCTATTTGTCTCAAATGTAGAGGAATTTTATTTATTTTAAGTGTACTCAGTGACTTCATATTCAACAATGAATCAAAAGAAAGCAAAGCTAAGTGAAATAGGGAAGTTTTGTATGCCTGTTGTACTTTCTCTGGTGACTGGAGCTCTCTAGGGAGTTCTAGGTTTTCTTCAGGGGCAAGGAAAGTACAAAAGAAAAAAAAATTGTTCAAAACTGAGCTGTGTCCATGGCAGGTAGGAGGAGAGAAACGGGTCAGAAACAGCAGATGGTTTCTGTTTTCTTTTGGCGCTTTGTTCTACCTCTACACTGAACCAAATATCGGATTCTTATCTTGCGGTTTTTTTTCAAATACATACTTTTAAAGCTATATTTAAGCTTTAATTTTTTATTGGTCTGTGATAGCCTCCTATAACACTGACTGTATTACATTTGTATTTCCTGGTTGCTTTTATTTATATTTGTCTCCCTCTAAATTTGCATGTGTATGAATCTATCCACCTGTATTCTACCTGTCTATCTTTCATAGTTGTAACTTTTTATTTATCAGTGTGTATTACTGTGTTCTACTTTGTAGTTGAGAGAAGTTTTTTTTTGGCTTTTAATATTGTGTCTTTTGTAGGCATAATGTCAGTTCTAACTGAGGTCCAAGGGAAGTCACTGGGTGAGTAGCAGGTAGCAGGAATCATAGACCATTTCAACGTGGCTTTTACTCTTTCTCTGGGCATAAGCGAGCCTGGGCGCAGGCAAGCCGTGGGTGCAAGCAAGCCATAGGTACAGTGTTAACAGGGTAGTTATACCTTTTACAGATAATAGTGGCTCTGAGCCAAGCATGAACTCACGTGGGTGATCACCTAATGCCCCTCACATGATGTGATTACATAATGTGCCTCACGTGGCATGGTTACATAACTTGCAGAGTTGTGCACCTGTGCTCCATACCCACTGAGTCATGCTGGGCTGGAAGGCCACCTTGGCCTACTCCTGACTATTGTGCAGCCATGTTCCTACACTCCACCCCCTAGACCAAGGCTCCTCCAGGCAGGAACACATGCCTATAGGGCAGAGCCCTCAATATATAACCCACAACAACAATACAAAGAGCAACATCTCACTACTAGGATCTCAGCTATGCTACTTATGACTATGAGGGCTCAGAGTAGACCAGAGCTTAGAGATGCCTACCATCTCTGCAGGTGGTCATCAGTAAGGCTCTCCACCAACTTCATCTCCCATGGGAGACCTCACAGGGCTGTTGTGTTCTGCCAATTGTCAGGGATAAAAGTACAACATTGTGTTCCTAAAAGGGCACAAGTGCTTCCTTGGGCAGCGGTTACTATGTCTATGGCCATTTGGTTTTGCAATACCACCTTTCTCATCTGATCAACCTCATCCATTAACAGGAGGACTGCCAGCCAGGTGTAATTCAGAGCCCAAGTGGTGTGCTTTGCAAGCAGTCACTTGCGCTTCTACAGTTATGACACCCACTCCAGGGGTAGTCACTGCCAAGAGGTGGAACCACCATGGGGCTTATTGCACTCACAAAAACTGAAAGTGTAGTGTCTCCCAGTTATGTGGGCATCTAGGCAATGTGGGGAGAAGAGTGGGAGGTACATAAGGCCATCCCCAGGTACAACGTCCAGTCCAGTCCGTGGCTAGGTAAGGCCACCCTGTGTCCTCACAGACCCATAAACTCCCAGAGGGCACAAAATCCACTGGGGCCCAACCTTGGTGGGGCCACTTGTTCCATCATACCTTCATGTGATGACACGTGTTACATTTACACAGGCTGTGATAGGTACCCATCCCACAGCGGTGTTACCCCAGTGTTCCTCTATGCCACGGTGCTGGGGCCAGGGGTACTACGTGCTCCCGCACTAGCCAGCCCCACCCACCATAAATGCTACAAGCCAGTCAGGGGGTGGGGGCACTGTGGGTCTTGCAGTGTCCTTTGTCCAAAGCTTGCCGCGTTGTGTTCCAGGCGTCGCCATGGGACTCCAAGTCTCCAGCCATGTCCAGTTCTCTGCAAACACTGAATGTATGTGCTGAGGCAAGCCGTCTGCAGCTGCTGCTGGAAGGGTGGTGCAGATCCAACAGTTGGAAACATTGACTTACCATTGAAACAACAGAGCAGGCACAGGTACTAACTGAGGTAAAATCCTGTCTCTCAGGCAAAATACAGGCTAACCTTTCATCCCTGGATAACAATGTAGCCACCAAGGGCTTTTGGACTGGGTGATGGTGTCACAGCTTCTCAGCTCCCCATGGTTCCCCTGAATCCTGCATTCATGCCAAAGTCACAGAGGAGCTCACAACAGGCCACACAGACAGTACATATGTCCCCCAGAGGGGGGTTCCTTCCTGGCTGTTCCCCTATGAACAGTCCATGGCGGAGGCCATGTATTGAACACCCAAGGAATGACATGCAAGTCATACAGTAGGCCCTCCCCCCAGGGAGCTACAATGGCCAACCACCACTGGGGTGGGGTGGGGAGGTGCTTGGAGGGTCCATGGCCACAGCGAGGTTTTCTCTTCCCCTGCCTTCAGGGGTGTTGGGGCAGGCCACAGCAGGTTACCGTTTGTCCCCATACCTGATCAGAGGAGATCATCCTTCTTCCTATAGATCTTGCCACATGGCTTGGCCCTACATGGGCCAGTGACCAACTAGCCATTTCTGTAACTTTCAGGTAGTTAACCACAAGGTTAAGCCTCAATAGACGGCCCAGCTATCAGTACAGATTTCCATAGGTGTCACCTCCTTAGTGATCACCATCCACATTGCTCTGGGTTCAGCCCATTGGCTACTTTGTTCACATCTGGTATCAAACCATGTGGTGTCAGTACCAGGCTGGACTGTGACAGCAGTCCAGGCAGCAGGAGCACCTCAGCGAGACCCATCTGTATACCATGCCCCATTGTAATGGGGGTCAACCTTCCTTAAATGGCGAAGGCTTGGGGTCTAGGAGTGGCTTAGGCCCCATGGCCTTATCTTGCATTAGGAGTACAGGTCCCAAGACCTCTTGCAACTCTGCTGCTAAGGGACTTGTACTCAGAGTACTCTGCTGTTCCGAGTAGGTGCCCTCACTTTGCTAAAGTGGATCTCTTAGCCATTCCAGTCCATGGGGTCATTATACATGAAGGCACCCATCCTGCTATGGGGTAAGTGGTCTGCATGACCATTGTAGCCCATCCTGCCACACTTTCATGAGCCTGAAGGGCAGCATATACAGCTGTGAGCTGTTTCTTTATCAAGGAATCAGAGCTCAGCTCCCCTCTATAGTTGGGACCAAAAGCCTACTGGTGTTCTCAAGCATTCCATGTGCTGCGGAGGGCCCTCAACCAAAACCATCTGTGGTCACATGCACATCCAGCTGAAACAGGAGCCCCTGGTCAACTATCTGCAGGGCTTATGTCTGCTGAATAGCCCATTTGGCTGCTAGGAAGGTGGTCTCAGCTGCACCATCTTAATTCTAGGCAAGGAGAGCACAGTCGCTTCTCAATCTGCAAGATAATCAGAGGTTAGCATAATATCAGTAACAAGACCATAACATATGGTAGGGCTATGCACGTAGCCCTGAAGCAACACTGTGAAAGTCCGCTGTTGCCCTCCCATGAAGTCAAACTGTTTCTGGCTCTCTCGAAAACAATGCATCAGCCAAGTCCACCACACAGTGGTACTGTCCCAGTTCTCTCAAGTGGTCCATCAAGTCCATGACAAATGGCACAGCTGCCAAGCCATGTAAAATATCCACCCCCAAAATGTATTCAGGTATAGGAGACACATACACAGTGCATAAGTGGGGAGCTAAGCGGCCAATGCCAAGGTGCAGAGATACAGGTTTCACTCTCACTGACTGGCCTTCGTAGCTGTCTATGCAACCTTGCCTAGAAACTTATCCAGGTTCCCGTAAACAAGGCTGCAATCTTCACCGGTGTCCACCTGCACCAGCACCAGCTGCTGTACATTGGTAGGGAACCAGCGGATTGCTAATTCTACATGTGGCCTTTGGGTGTCTGGTATCCTTCCAGTTCCCTAATCAAACAGAAAAGGCTCTACGATTCCGTCTGGCTGCAACAAGTAGTCTTTGAGCTGAAACTCTTGGGTGGGACTACATCGCGCAGCAATGTCTTTCTCCCCATTGGGCATTTTCTGGAATTGCTGCTCCAGAGACAAGCATCTCCACAAAGTTGAAGAGTACTTCACTGGGCTGCTTATCAATTTTCTCTCAGTCAAACCTGGCCAAAATCAAATCTATCCACATAAATCTACATCTATCCACAAAATCAAATCTATCCCCAGTGAGCATGTCACTCACTGGGGCTCCCTTTTATCCCGTTGGGGGAGTACCCTGTGGGTGGAACAGCTTCTCCTTCTTTAGGGCGCGGTTCCACTGAAGGCCTGCTAGTTCCCCAAGAGCTGCCATAGCATTGGTCACTTCATGTATGTGGCACCCTACGTACAGGGTAAGGACAGCAGCTTGAGACCTGAAGGCACTTGGGGACGCAGAACCCAACGCGAGACCCCTCATGTGGAAGGTGAAACCTTCATCATCTGGCCCCCAGGTATTCAGGTCAAACTGAGCCTGCCGCATACCCATCTCCCGAATGACTTGCACCAACTCTGTATATGACTGCCATCTACTGACAGTTTCTGGTATTTCACTGGAGTCATTCCACACAGTCCTTATGGCGGCTGTAGCCAATCAGGGTGTGGTCAACCTGTTCTTGTGCCAACCACCTACTCGCTTGCAGCCGCTGATGAAGGGAGGGGTGAGTCCTGATAGAGGACAGTTTTCCATCTTCGAGGTGGAACAGGATGTATTTATTGTCTGCTCCCTCATCCCACAGATGAAGCATCCAGGCAGGCAGAGGTTCCCCTGGATGCTGGCGGCACTGCTTGCCGAATTCCTGCAGCTCATTTGGGGTATAGACACTATATGAAGTGTGTTGCGTTATGGTTGGGGGTCCCTGAGCCTACCCTTAGGGCCCAACGGCTGCTTATGGTCTGCTTTCTGATGGGCCACTGGGTGAGCCTGCAACTGCTGTTTGTCCTCCTCAGTCTCAGACTGAGTGGGGGTCTCTGGCTGAGATGGTGGACCAGGCCTGCATTCGCTGCAGCCGCTATTTCCTTTTCCAAGTTCTGTGGCGAGGTCTCCAGGCACCCCATCTGTGCCTGAAGGTCCCTTACCTGGGCCCATCCCCCACGGACTGAGTGTGTACTTCTCAGTAGTGCAGTCAAAACCACCCAGTCGACTCTGCTGACAAAGGCTCGCTCCTTCAGTGCTCTCTGCGCTTCCAGCTGTTAGCACCCTCTCTGTGTTTGCGGGGGACCTGTCTACCGCCACCCAGGTTTCCACCAGAGCCCATCTGAGCAGCACAGCTTGGGATCCTGTTCGTGTCGCCAATTTTCAGGTTCTAACTGAGGTCTGAGGGGAGTTGGTGGGCGAGTGGTGGGTAGCTGGAAAAACACTGGAGGAATCGTGGACACTTTCAACATGGCTTTTACTCTTTCTCTGGCATGAGTGAGCCTGGGTGCAGGCAAGCCATAGGTGCAGGCAAGCCATAGGTGCAAGCAAGCCATATGTACAGCATTAGCAGGGTAATTATACCTTTTACAGACAATAGTGACTCTGGGTCAAGCAAAAGCATATGTGGGTGATTACCTAATGCACCTCATGTGGTGTGGTTACATAACCTGGGGAGTTGTGTGCCTGCACTCCAAACCTGCTGAGTCATGCTGCACTGGAAGGCCACCTTGGCCTGACTAAACCATCCTTACATGTGACAATTGCACTTTTAAAATATAAGGGCCCCTTCTAACAATATTTTTTTAAGGGACATTCTGAAGCTTAGTCAAATTGGCATGTAGATATTTTCTTCTTTTTTTTTTTGAGACAGAGTCTTGCTCTGTCACCCAAGCTGGAGTGAAGTGGCACCATCTCTGCTCACTGCAACCTCTGCCTCCTGAGTTCAAACAATTATTGTGCCTCAGTCTGCTGAGTAGCTGGGATTACAGGTATGCACCACCACGCCTGGCTAATTTTTCTAATTTTAGTAGAGACATGGTTTCACTATGTTGGCCAGGCCACTTTTGAACTCCTGGCTTCAAGCAATTCCACCCGCCTCAGCCTCCCAAAGTGCTGGGATTATAGACATGCGCACAATGCCCAGGCCCTTCTAACAATAAAAAACAATTATTCTAAGTAATTCAACTCCTGACTGTATTATTCAATGTTATCTAAGGTTATCTTCTCTTTTTTTAATTATATGTATTTCATATCAGAAACTGAGCTTTAATTCCTTTAAAATATATTTATTTTAAAGGATTTATATATGGATATAAGATTAGAGTAATAGAATAAATATCATCAATGTTCTACCAGTGGAATATATGCTTATATGAGTTTGAGCACCACTTTTTATGAAAGACACATTAATAAGAGGATCATAAACATGAACTCTGAGCTTCCTGTGATCACTCAGTGAGGGAGAGGAGGGACTCAGGCCAAATCAGGGCTCTTGACTCTCTCTCAGAGGCACTTTCTTTTCATCATGTTACATATTGAATTCTTTCATACAGAATCACTTTGTTAAGGAGCTTAGTTTTTCATCAAAATCAATTCTTTTTCAGAATAACTTTTTTGTTCTGGTATACACAGTGTAGAAATACATTACATCTTTTTCAAGTGATTAATTTTTTCTTGTATAGGCTCAAAATTTTTTATTAATTTAAATTGAGAATGTATTACTTCATGTAACACTGAGAAACTGATGTCAGATTTTAAAGCAAAAGCAAAATACAGCAAGTATATTCTTTTACTATCATGTAAAAACACTTTAAGAATTTTTTTAGTTTAACAAATTATAAGAATTTAAGAGCGAGGTTTACAAGCATTATATATGCAAAGAAAATGCCTATTTAGAGACCAATATGAATATTCTCAATAATAAGAAAAAATAAACCTCAGAGATAAATTGAGGTTTCTCCATTTCTCCAAACATTAAGTTTAAAATTTGTCACAGAGGAATCTTAATGAGTCTTCTTTACAATGATTTTTAGGTGCTACATGTCAAATGCATAAATTAAATTAAAAAATACAGTTTAATATTCCAAAACCTAACCTTAAAATTCTCAAAAGATCAAACACTATTGAAATACATTCTTTTATTTTATTGCTAAAGGAAACAGACTCTTAGGAAATAAAATATTTGAAAATCTGGAATTTCTCCATATTTTAGAATATCAGAATTTTCAGCTTTCCAACTTTGGTTAAATTTGAAAAAAAGATCAATTTTCTTAAAGAAAATGTTGTGATATCAAAAAATATCAATTTTTTTTTCTTTTTCAGGTTGTCAAATTTTCTCTGAAACATTTGATGAAATCATTATTTTATAAATGCCTTGATGACCTATATTTATGAAAATTAAGCATATATGTGATACTCTTAAGGAGAAGTAAGATCTCAATCAAAGAATTCTGAAGAAAAGATGCTAACCCATTTATTTGACAATTTTTTTTAAACTGGGAATCAGAAACTTTGGTTTTCAAAGAATCTTTACAGTTTGAGGTACTTAACAATACCAAGTGGCTCGTTTCATTGAATGTTATAAAATCAACAAAAGGGCTTATTCAAAAATATTGATCATATCTCCCTAATGAGAGCAATGTACTTTTTTATCATAAAGGCTTACATACAAGAATTACAAGTACTATGCAATGAATCCTAAAATACATTTCTATGTTATCTTGACTAACAAAGCTTTGTTTGCATCATTTTTTTTTATCACTCCAGATCTATGTTTAACATTCTAAAATATTATTGCCTTACACCAAGATTTTTGTTTCTCATTTCAGGTTGTTAATGGCTATGACTCTAAAGTTCTCAGTTTTGACATATTCGTTTGATCAAAACCAGAGTGTTAAGCATGAAGTTTTATCAAAATGGTCCCTTTACTATGCTTGATAAAAATCTTAGCTTCTTGCATTATTACTTATATAAGTGACTATACACGACTGCAAATTTCAAACTTTCAAACCTGGCTGTTCAACATCTTATTTCTGTCTCTTTGCTTTCCCTCTGCCAACATGAGCATTCCGTAAGTTGTGATGAAAGAAGACTTACTTGAAAGTTATCTCTTTAGGGGAAATGTATTTCCTTCTCAAAGTCAGAGCTTAAGATAGATACTACCATTGGACATCATAAATGGATACTCCATTAGATGATATTGTAACATTTTCTGTATATAATTCAAGCTTTCTCATATGGCTACAACATTTTTTAAAATGCATCTTTAATTAACCCATACATACGAAATGATATGCAATAATGTGTGAGTTAAAGATACAACAGAGGAGTGTGTGTGTGTGTGTGTGTGTATGTGTGTGTCTGAGTGGGTGTGACCTATATTCAAACATTAATATAACCAGGTGATCAAATACTTACTGATTAATCTTTAGTATTCAACATGATAATAATAAATACTTTAATACTTCTTTTGTATCTGGACATTAAGAATACTAGGCATTATTTATTAAGGTAAGGCACATGTAGAAAACATTTTTCCAATATATGAAATGCAGCACATTTCATATATTGGATATGTGAAAACTATCCAGGATACATGTAGAGGTTCTCTGTTTCCTTTATCTGTTCATTACAGGTCAGGAACAAGCTACATATTTTCAACCATTTTTCGTGACAAATTGACAGATCTGTTTATTAGAAAAAGTCTAAATCCTGCTTCTAATTCTTTAAATCTGAATTTTGTATTCATAAGCCTTCTGTTACCTAAACAAAATTTGTTTTAATACAAAAACCTGAATCAGTAGTTCATATATCTGTGATAACATATATGCAGTCGAGAATACACATTGCTTTTTCATTTTTAAGTTAACATATAAAAAGCCAACTAACCTTTTTTCTCCCAGTTCAAGACTTCAAAAATATCATAAATGTATTTAAAATAGATATATGTGATTATAGATAATGTATCTTGACTCAAATAAACCCTCTGTCAGGGGCTAGCCAAAGGATATTTCTAGTGATGGGCTTTCTTGTGTCATTTTGTCAGTGATTATCGGCAAAGATTTAAATAATAACTAGCAAATATCCTACCTGCATTTAGATGTGAGGTAGAAGGCCACTAGGGACTTTTAATCATCTCCTTTAGTGACAATCTTCCCTATTAAAGTTATTTAGCCAAGGAAAATATCTGACAAACTTGTTTACTACTTAAGTATGCTAACCAGTAATAATTAGGTATGTGAAACATCTGTGCTAGATGTACATTTTACAAAGATAGGTATTCAGCTTTAGAAAATTGTAGATATGTCCTCATTTCAAATGTACAAGTGCAAATTATTATGTCTAAAACTGACATACCCTTGGATTCCTGTTTGATTGCTTTAGGAAACTTGTCTGGGCCTACAGATATATTGATTTAGAGAAAATGTAAACTGCATTAATCTGGGTACCTGTAGATTAGAATTCTTTACTCGAGCCTGTTATTGACATGTTTTTGGCATTTATTAATCCTTATTGTGGCTCAGTTTTCCTATCTGGAAGTAGGGTTAGGAAATACATATACAATATTATATATATTATACATGTACCGTTATATATAATATAATATTATATACATTATATTTTATATATAAATATATAAATAATATATCTTATAATATATAAATTATATCTATTATATATTTTTATTATATAAATAAACATTTATATAATATATTTAAAATTCACAGATATATTGCACAGAAAGTAAGAGAATAAAGATGCTGTCTTAATATAAGCCATTAGGTGTAGTAACCTAGAAATATTAAAACTTTAATGCTTGGTTTCAAATTTTATAAAGGTTTATTTATTTCTCAAACTTGTATTTCAAAGCCATGAATGCCTTGGGAAATGTAGCAAATCATTTACAAATTTCTGCGAAACAAATATGTCATTTTCATCTATCTATAGTGGACTTTCCCAATTACTATTTTGTAAGAAAAGACTAACTTATAATTCCTCCCAAAGGTATTCTTGGTTAGGCAGCAGATGAGCTATATGTAGGAATATGGTGCAATCGAAAGCTAATTATATTCATGTTCTTATTTGCATAGTTTTTTCCTGTTCAATGTCACCCAGGAACTACTAAGCATAAAAGAATCAGTATAACTTCTGGCAACTGTGTTTTACAATCTCCCCTTTGCTCTCAACCAGCATAATTTTAATCAAAGGTTGGCAATCTATGGCCCACAGGCCAGATTTTACTCACCACACTGTCTGTTTTTATAAATTAAGAGTTATTGTAACACAGCTGAGTCCATTCATTTACGTATTGCGTATGGTTGCTCTTGCAATATAACAGAGTCGAGTGCTTGTAAAAGATATTGTATGCACTGCAAATCTCAAAATATTTACTATCTGGCCCTGTCCAGATAAAACGTGTTGTTGCTTAGTCTAAATCATTTTTTTCTTATTTTACAAAGCTACAGAGCGGCAGCATATTGTAATTGGGAGAAAAACAGATTTAGTGTCAGAAACTCTTCTTTATACTCCAAACCTCAATTTCTTCATATATAAAAAGATGACAAGTTAGCCTTGTTCTTTCCATAAATATGGAAGAACTTTAGAGTCTGGAAAGTTGTCTGTTGCATCTCTTGGACATAGGTAGCTAGATATTTAGGCCCCAATAAGCTCTTGCCCCCTCCATGAATTACATAACTATGAGTTGAACATGACGCTGTTTCCTTACCACAGACTGCTACTGAGGAACCTGAAATAGGTTATATGAAAAAGAAAATGATAAGGCAATAAAGCTCTATTTCATGAGCTATACCATCTGTAGAGTATGTAAAACTGTTAAGACATGAGTCATATAGTGTCACTCCTCTTTGCTGAAAACTCTGCACAGCTCCTCCTTTCACTTCAAAGCCTGATAAGCCTGCAAGGATTGCACAACCTGACCCACCCTTACCTGTACTCTTTCAAGTCACGCTACTCTCCCCTTCACTACTCTGGCGTACTCATACTCACCTCCGTGCAGTACCTGAATCACTCATTATGCTGGAACATGAGCCTTGCACATCTTGTCTGGGTGCCTCCCTAACTTACTTCAACTTTGCCCAAATTATCACCTTTCATCAATGCCTTTTTTTTTTTTCTTTTGCTATGGAGTCTCACTCTTTCACCCAGGCTGGAGGGCAGTGGCGTGATCTTGGCTTACTGCAGCCTCCACCCACCACGTTCCAGCAATTCTCCTGCCTCAGCCTCCCAGGTACCTGGGATTACAGGCACATGCCACCACACCCAGCTAAGTTTTGTATTTTTAGTAGAGATGGCATTTCACCATGTTGACCAGGCTTGTCTCAAATTCCTGACCTCAGGTGGTCCATGGCCTCCCAAAAAGTGCTGGGATTACAGGCATGAGCCACCATGCTGGGCCCATCAATGCCTTTTTAACTACACTAAAATTAAAACCTATTTTTCTTAACACAGTCCCCAAATCACCCCTTCCTAATTTTGTCTTTTATAGTACCTCTCAGTGTCTAGCATTGTGTTGTCAGACCATGCCACTAAACTTCTTCAGTAGATTGGCTCTAAATCACCATGTTCTATGAACACAAACTCTTGTAGCTCTTTCTCCTTTCATTTTTTCTTCTTTTTGTATAGAATTGTCTTATTTTTTTCCTTGGTCATAATTTTATTCTTTTGGTTCTTTTTAACTTAATTTCTTCTAATTTCCTGTTGCTATTTGAATATTTTAAAATTCCTTTTAAGATGATAAATTGTTCTTATACTAAACACATATTTATTTCTCCAACTTTATATTTGTCATTTCTTGTCCTATTTTCTGTATTTGCCTACTTTAATACTTTCATTTTTATGGTTTTTTTCTCAGACCTACTTAATGTGTCATGATTCATCAATTTTCTTCCATTTCCCATTAACTTTTAGATTTGGTGAATTTATATTTTCTGTCTCCATTTTATTTTTTAGTGTTTATTTTCACGAGTTAATTTACCAACAACATTCTTTCATTTCTAGTTCTGGTGTTCATTTTTAACTTAAGTGTTTTACCTTGAATTATGATTTTTTTAAAAAACACAAGGGGTCATGTATATGTTACATTTCAATTCTAGTTACTTTACCTATGTGGGCCTTCAGTTACTCCAGTGTAAAATGTTGGTAACACCTACCAAATACACTATATCTAAAAATCAAGGCATATATTGTATGTAAAATACTTATCATACTGTCAGTCATATTCATAGAGCTCTGCATGAGATAAACTCTTTGAGATACTGTAGGCTTTTAACTCCAAGAGACCAGCAGGAAAGCTGAGATAATCCATTCTAAAACACTTCAGGAATATAATGTAGCCACTGTCAATGCTGGGAGCAAGACGGCATTACGTCAGAGAAGACAGAGATTTTCCCAGGCAAAGAAAATTTGGGGTGGGACTGGAAAACAGAGGCAATGCCCCAATGGCCCAGAAATGTGGCATCTAATCTAAGAGAGAAACGATACAGTTTGACAAGCTGACAAATTATCTATAAAGCATAAGAAGCCTCCAGAATCTCACTGGAACTCATATTTTTTGTTCTCCAGAAGGAAAAGCCCTGATTACAATCTCAAAATAGTTTAAGTCAGGGGTGAACTAAAGCTGTAGCAATGCCTATACCCAGAAAAACTACGTATCAGATTGACCCAGCTTCCATCTCTAGCAGACTGAAAGAAAATGTCATATATTTTCTGGAGGTAAATACTACATAAGTCAGTCTCCGCTGTTAAAGAAGTGACTAATTAGTCAAAGAAGAAATAGTCAACAGACAAAACATAGATGGCTTGATGATGCAATTATATGACAATATTAGATAATAAGGAAACTAATGTATCTGTAGGAAATGGTGGACACATGCATGATAGCATATGGAAAGTACATGAAAGAACCAAATGGAATTGTAGAAATTAAAAGCAAAATCTATTATCAAAAATGAATTTGTTAGATTTAACAACAGATGGAGCAGAGCAGAATATGGAATCAATATATCAATAGAGTCAGTAGAGTCTATTAGAGTACAGGCAAATTGAGAAAAAAGAGAAAAAATGAATTAAAACCAAGAGAAAAAAAAAGTCTATGATTTGTTGGGAAATATCAATGTGTCTTTCACATGCATACTTGTAATCCTGGAAGGAAAGGAGAGAAATCATGGGTTATAAGAAATTTGTAAAGATTTTTTCTTATTTACTTATAGAGAAATCATGGGTTAGAAGAAGTTCGTAAAGATGAAATGGCTGGGAACTTTCAAAATTAATGAAAGATCTAAAGCCACAAATCTAAGAATCTTGTCTAATTCCTCAACTTGGGTAAATACAGTAAAAGTCCCTGGGCACAGATAATCACTCTGCTGAAAACTAAAATAGCAAGTTTTAAAAGCAGACAGGGGAAAAAAGACACATTAAATACTAGAGTAAGGGTCCTTCTAACATCTTTACGAAGCTAAAAGAAAATACAATATGAACCTAGGATTCTACACCTAGTAAAAATATTCACCCCAAATGGATATTTTGTGAACTGACAAAAAGATAATAAAAAAATCTGTTCCCAGGAGACCTGCACTAAGTTTTTCAGCCTGAAGCCAAACAATCCTAGAAGAAATCGGAATATCCTAAGAAAAGAATAAAGATCAGTAGAAAGAGTTCTTAATGAACTACAAAGAGACTTAGACTCCCACACAATAATAGTGGGAGACTTTAACACCCCTCTATCAATATTAGACAGATCAATGAGACATAAAATTAACAAGGCTCTCCAGGACTTGAACTCAGATCTGGACCAAGCAAACCTAATAGATATATACAGAACTCTCCACCTCAAACCAACATAATATACATTCTTCTTAGCACCATGTCGCACTTATTCTAAAATTGACCACATAATTGGAAGTAAAACACTCCTCAGCAAATGCAAAAGAACGGAAATCATAACAGTCTCTCAGATCACAGTGAAATCAAATTAGAACTCAGGATTAAGAAACTCACTCAAAACTGCACAACTACATAGAAACTGAACAACCTGCTCCTGAATAACTATTGAATAAACGATGAAATGAAGGCAGAAATAAAGATGTTCTTCGAAACCAATAAGAACGAAGACACAACGTATGAGAATCTCTAGGACACATTTAAAGCAGTGTTTAGAGGGAAATTTATAGCACTAAATGCCCACATGAGAATCGAGAAAAGATCTAAAATCGACACCCTAATGTCACGATTAAAAGAACTAGAGGAGCAAGATCAAACAAATTCAAAAGCTAGCAGATGACAAGAAATAACTGAGATCAGCACAGAACTGAAGGAGATAGAGACACAAAAAACCCTTCAAAAAATTAATAAATCCAGGAGCTGTTTTTTTGAAAAGATCAACAAAATAGATAGACCGTTAGCCAGACTAATGAAGAAAAGAGAGAAGAATCAAATAGATGCAATAAAAAATGATAAAAAGGATATCACCACTGATCCCATAGAAATACAAACTACCATCAGAGAATACTACAAACACCTGCATACAAATAAACCAGTACATCTAGAAGAAATGGACAAATTCCTGGACACTTATACCCTCCTAAGACTAAACCAGGAAGAAGTTGAATCCCTGAATACCAATAACAAGGTCTAAAATTGAGGCAGCAATTAATAGCCTACCAACCAAAAGAAATCCAGGACCAGACAGGTTCACAGCCGAATTCTACCACAGGTACAAAGAGTAGCTGGTACCATTCCTTCTGAAACTAGTCCAAACAATACAAAAAGAGGGAATCCTCTCTAACTCATTTTATGAGACCAACACCATCCTGATACCAAAACCTGGCTGAAACACAACTAAAAAACAAAATTTCAGGCTAATATCCATGATGAACATTGATGTGAAAATCCTCAAGAACATACTGGCAAACCAAATCTCTCCCAAAAAGAATATATAGAGAGAGGAAAATATTATATATGTATATAAATATAACATTTATCTAGAGATAGATATTTAAATTTTTTAAACTTACTGTAAACTATTACAAATAATGTATAATTATGTATTGTAGAATTTATAGCATTTAAAGAAAAAGAAGAGATACACTGTTGTAAAGTCTTTACCCTCTTTGTGAAGTTGTATGTTACTTGAAGGGAAACTGAAAAGTGTACATTACTAGAGAAAGACATGTATAACACAAGGTGGTATAAATCCAAAGTTGAAACAGGAGATGAATACTGAGAAAATAAGCACTTTACGCAAAAGAAGTCAGGAAAGGAAGCACAGGGACTAAAGGACAGGTGGGATGAATATAAAACACATAGCATGATGAGAGTATTAAACCCAACCATAGTGATCACTATATTTAATATGATGGACTAAACACAAGTCAGAGATTATCATACTGGTTAAAAAGCAAGAACCAATACACTTTTTTTTTAAGGTGGAGACTAGTTGAAAATAAACATGTTAAGCAAAAGATATATGAACTTCCAGGTTTAGTACCAACAGAGGAAGAGCTTAGAAGTCAGCACTCTCAGTCTTAAATAGCTGGACAAAGTGAAAATCTATTATTTTTCTTGGACTCATCAGAGCACTAAGGTGGCAGTGCAAATCCACCCCAAAATGTGGAAAGTCAGAGTCACCCCGAGAAAAATAGTCAAGATCATAACTTCTTACCTGGAGTAAAACATTTTAGAGCTGTAAACTGGCTGGAACATATCAATGGTAGTTCTGACTAATTGCTGTAGCCTGGTGTGGAAGTGGAGCATGAGATTGGCAGAAAGTACGAAGTGCCAAAACAAAAACCAAAACCGAAAGCCCCAACAAAAAACCCCAACCAAGCAACAACAAAAAACACAAAGACTGAGTAATTCAAAGGAAAATAAGACCCAAATAAAAGAGATCTGTATGCCAAGGCTGAAACAATTTGAACACTAAAGTAGCATAAGATAAATATTCAGGAGTTCATATTAATGTAAACAAATAATTGTGTAAATACATAAATAGGGGAGAGAAGAGACAAGTTTCTCATATAGGGAATTCCAAACAATTTATATAGGTACTCTGCCCTAATGGAGGTAGAGAATACCTCTCCATTCCTTAAATGTGGGCTGCACATAGTGACTTCATTCTAAAGAATCCAGTATGGAAATGGTGAGGAGGGGAGGATTTTATAGTGAAGAAACTTGAGAAGTACCATCTCAAGAATGTGACCAAGGTCACATTATTCAGTAGTGATAAATTTTGTTAATAATATATACTTCTGATTTTATGTAATAAAAATGACCCATATCTTCAGCAGTCTTCCTACCAGAAACCTGTAACTCCAGCCTAATCATAAGTAAAACTTTAAACAAAACCCAACTAAAGACATTCTGCAAAATAACTTATCAGTGATCCTTGAAACTGTGAAGGTCATCAAAAACAAGAAAAGTCTGAGAAACTGTCACAGTCAAGAGTTACCTAAGAAGATGTGACTATTAAATGTAATGTGCTGCCCTGTTTAGAATTCTGGAACAGAAATTGGATAATAAGAACAAATTAAGAAAAAATGGAAAACTATAGATTTTAGTTAATAATGCATCAATAGGAGTTTATTATGACAAATGTGCCATACTAATGTAAGAGGATAATGGGAGAAAAGAGTGAGGGTTACATAGGAACTCTATTATCTTCTCAATTTTGTTGTAAATATAACTTTACTCTAAAATAAAAAAATATATTTAAGACAAAAAGAATGAGAAGACAGTAGATTTCAGAATGTTCTGATAAAGTGGAAGGAGTGGGAACCTTCTCTTTACACTAAAGTGGCATAAGATAAATATTCAGGAGTTCATATTAATGTAAACAAATAATTGTATAAATACATAAATAGGGGAGAGAAGAGACAAGGAGTCTCTTCTCTCTAAAGAGAGGAGTAAACCTTCTCTTTACTGAAAGAGGAGACATAATCACAGGCCAAATGAATTAAAATGATATCTGGCCGGGTGAGGTGGCTCACACTTGTAATCCAAGCACCTTGGGAACCTGAGGCAGGAGGATCACTTGAGTCCAAAAGTTCAAGACTAGCCTGGGGAAATATGTCTTTTTTTAAAAAATAGAGATGAAACTCTGTCTCTATAAAAAAAAAAATACAAAAATTAGCAGGCGTGGTGGCGCACCCCTGTAATCCTAGCTACCAGGGAGGCTGAGGCAGGAGAATCACTTTAATCCGGAAGGCAGAGGTTAGAGTGAGCTGAGATCCCGCTGCTACACTCCAGCTTCAGCAACAGAGTGAGACCACATCTCAAAAAAAAAAAAAAGAAGATAGCCTAGGTCAGATCCATGGAAACATTTTTCCTTCAGCTTCCCAGACTAAACATGATGTAATAACTATTTTTAGCTTTGCACTAAAACTTTGAATCAAAGTTAAAGCAGGAAAAAGAATGGTTAACATTCAGGCTGCCCCTGAGTGTTTGTCAACTCAAATGGAAACATTGAGATTTTCTACCCACATCTTGTCATAAAGGAATAGATACTATGTGTGCAAAAGTCCAGCTTTGGAGATGGAATCCTACACCTTTTGGCACATGGTGAAGAAAAACTTTTTCCTAAACAGAATATATTTAATGTTGTTTTTTTTTCAGTCTGGGGCCATGTTTTCTCATAACCTCAGTGAAGGTACATACATATGAAGCCTAAATCAAATTCTATTGGGATAAAGCACAACTAAAATGTATGAAAAGCAGAAACATGTTCTGTTTTTCAGTATAATAAAACAGAGTATATTAGTATATGATTAATAAAAAAAGACTTAAAATACAAACCTTAAACATAAGAAAAATGGCATAAGAGCATTCAAAAATAAGTAAATAAAAATCATCAAAGAGTACACTAGAAATATAGTAGAATATTTACTAATAATAAAAGGATCAATTCACCAAGATAACATTTTACATTGTATACACGTAATAACAGAACTTTAGACTACATATTGTAACAATTTACAAAACTGAAGAAAGGAATAGACAAATTAGCAAATATAGTTGCAGACATTGGCATCCATCTTTGAGTTTTTGGTAGTCTATGAAACAGAAATAATTAGTAAAGATGAATTGATAAACCCAGTCAACCACCTTAGCATAATTTAGATTTAAAGAACACAAGTAATTTGTGTCTCCTGTCTTCTCAAGCCCAATGCAAAGGGCACTGTCACCAACACATAAAATACTTTAGAAGAGCAAGAAGAGACCAAATCAGCAATGTATCTTTTCCTACACTTGTTATTTGCTGTCTGTGGCTACTCCATGTTGTCTTCAACACAAGCTGCCTACTTTCTCAACCCCAGCGTGACAGGCATATTTGTTATCAGTGACCTTAATGAACATCCAG
Organism: Cacajao melanocephalus; assembly: GCA_963573385.1. NCBI lineage: Eukaryota > Metazoa > Chordata > Mammalia > Primates > Pitheciidae > Cacajao > Cacajao melanocephalus. Next base: position 23,520 of record CAUYLG010024183.1, read on the forward strand.
TCAAGATCAGAGATTTCCACTTAAGGAACTATATAAATTCTGTAACAGAAATTTCAGGATCAGTTTGTAAGTTTCAAAAGAACAGTTTAGGTTTTGATTAAAAATCAAATTTTAGATTAATTTGGGGAATAATGTATATTTTGATTATACATTTTGGCCTTCTCATTTAAATTATTTTTAATATTTTGGTCTCCTTATATGTTCTAATTAGTTTGTAACTGTTAGTTACAACATTTGTTTGATTTCTTTCTACACAGCTTATAGATTTTTGTTACTATCGTGAAGAGAAAATGTTCTAGTATATTTTAAATGAGTTATTACTTTTGTATAGAAATGCCACTGATTTTTATGAGGACTCATGTTTAAACAACCTTGCTAAATTATCTTTTTAGTTCTATTTTCTATGTTGATTGAAAGAAGGTTCAATGTAGATATTTTGTCTAAAAATAAGAGCAATTGGATTTGTTACTTTCTAATTTCTACGCCTTTTATCCATGCCTTTCTCCAGGGTTTAAGTAGAGGGTATGTCTAAATCGTGAAACCGATGTATCATCTTAAATTGCACCTTTCTTGATCACTGTTCCAAGTAAAGAAGAGGACCACACAGTAAAAGAGCGAAAAATAATTTTAGGAACAAAATGCAAATAGGAGGGGGTATAGCTCAGGGTTAGAGCATTGGGCTGCAGACCAACAAATTCCCTATTTTAAATGCAGATTTCAGTTATTGAAAATTTTCTCAAGGCAAGAGGAGAAATCTGCGGATTAGATTTCTGCACATCTTTGTTTTTCTTCCTTAGAAGGTGAGAAATTATCAAAGGTAAATGATTCCCTGAATAGTTATATACATTATACACCTTACAATATGTCATATATCTTATATTGTTATATATCTTAAGAACCTATATAATAATACATCATAATATGTAGCAGAAGACAATAGAAGCCCAAATTGGAAACACAATTCCTTCCTTTTTTTTTTTTTTTTTGAGATGGAGTTTCTCTTGTTGCCCAGGCTGTAATGCCATGGCGCAATCTCAACTCACTGCAATCTCTGCGTCCTGGGTTCAGGTAATTCTCCTGCCTCAGTCTCCCGAGTAGCTGAGATTACAGGCACCCACTGCCATGCCCAGCTGATTTTTGTATTTTTCGTAGAAATGATATTTCATCACGTTGGCCAGGCTTGTCTCGAACTCCTGACCTCAGGTGATCTACCGCCTCAGCCTCCCAAACTGCTGAGATTACAGGCATGATCCACCATGCCTGGCCTTTTTTTTTTTTTCATTATAATCAATAAAGAGTTCACTTCTTTAATTTGTGCCACTTTACTATCAGCTATATATATTTGAGTATTCCAAACCTCTTATAGAGATTTCCTGTACCATTTCTCCCAATAAACCTCTTCCTTTCTAAATATTTACAAACAAATTTAGTGGCCACATGTAGCCTTTTGATATTCACCCAATTTTGATAGGATATCCAATTATCCAACAATACTACACACATGTTCTCAGCTTCTTTCCTAGATTTTCAGTCTCTACTCCAACCTGGTTTAACCAATTTATTTGTATCACGACCTCCTTAGTGTGTTCTGCCCCTGTCCAGCTGACCAAGCAGAAATCCTGGATATACTTTTGTCCTTGTATCCTGGTTATCAATGGCAGTCTAGCAGATCCAGTTCATTCAAACAGCAGCTGCAGTTTAACTCTATATTTCATAATGTTGATAGACCTGCTTTTTGGATCTGGAACCTCTGATGTTAATCCCAGTTTATCCCCTAGAATGTGAATTCACGGAGACTTCAAGTATAAGTTAGATTTTCTCATGAAGTTATATATTTTGTCTGCTGTATATTTCATACAAAGGGATTTTTCCACACATACTTTTCACCTTAAATTTAATTTCATCCCGTTATCTCCTTCAAATGTGTTCAGTAATTACTGTTTCCACTTGCTATTTATTTGGCGTCTATTACCATTTTCTAACTTTTTGTCCCTTAGAACTTGCAAAAATCTTTAGTAATTTTAACCTTGTTTTAAATCATTCCCTTTATCCACCTTCCCATAATCTTATCCATTGCTCCTCTCTGAAGTTCTTATGTGTGTACACAGCTCTTAGGTAATGAATGCCAAGGCTAAACATGGCGAACCACAATCGTTCTCAACAGCCATCAAGAAATAGAGAGTCCATTTCATCCCAGCTCTGTGATGTGAAGCCCTTTACATTTTCTTCCAAATAATAGTGGGATCATTTGTCTTCCTGTCTCTCTACATTGTTTTAAATCATTTACCACACAAGTCTCACACTAGATAGCTTTATCCTTTCTTTTTTCTTTCAACTTTCTGACATTTATTAGTCAACAGAAAAAAATATTTTTACTTTCTTCTCATGTCTTCTCTCATGTTAATTCCTTTATTTTAATTTATTCATATTCACTTACTATAAATACATTTAGCAGTGTTGTATGGTCTTTGGTGCCATATCAAACAAGTAATAACTTATATTTTGTTTGTTGAATAAGATTTTATCTCAGGAAGACACCTACTGGACTTCATACAAATAATGTTTTCTACAAAACCATGAACATTAGAAAGCAAAATATTCACTGGAACCTATATTCTAGCTTCATATATGCTTGCACACTTTTGTAATATGATGAATGGGTCAGTTTATATCTTTTGAGGTTTATTTAAACATTTTAAACACAAATAAATAGAAACTAACTTAAAAGAGAGTTTAAATCATGAATTCTTAAATGTGTCATATATTGGTATTAATTTAAATTATATTTTCTATTCTAAAGATTCCATTTGAAAACATATTCACCCTCTCCATTATAAATATCCTAAAATACTGTATGACAGTTTGTAAGCCTCTGTTAGACTTGTCACATCCTACTACAACTCTTAAGATATTCCTTTAAAATTCTGAGATATTTTAACACCAAGTAAAGCTAAAGCAATAATTACTGCTCTTTATAACTAAAAGGATTGTAACTGACTTTTCTATTTAATATCTAATCAAGCTAATTAGATTATCTTTGTCTCAAAGGTAAACACTTTTTAACTTATTGTCATGTGATACTTGCTTATGTTAGAGATGCTCTCTCTGTCTTTCATTATTGTTAGTTTTTCATTATTCAGTTTCTTTAATGAGTAATTTTCTCTTCCTGAGACCTAAGAAATATTTTCAAGGAATTCACAAAAAATGTTATGGTCAATTTTAATCAATGAGTGATCCATTTTAGATCACTTAATGTAAAATCATGTTAAGAAGAAAAGACTACTTGAAAGAACTATGATGCTAGCTGGGTTTGGGCAGAGGCAGATCTGAAGTTTATAATGAAAGTAAGCAATAAGTAGTACCTCTCTGTGTCTCATATCTTCCCAAGCTCAATGGCAAACGGCACTGTCACCAACACATAAAGTACTTTTGAAGAGCAAGGAGAAGAGACCAAACCAGCAATGTATCTTTTCCTAGACTTGTTATTTGCTATCTGTGGCTACTCCATGTTCTCCCCGGCACACACTTCCCACTTTTTTCAACCCCTGTGTGACAGGCCCATTTGTATCAGTGACCTTAATGAACATCCAGTCAAGGTCAGAGATTTTCTTATTAAGGAACTATAAATTCTACAGGACCACCAGATTAACATTTTTCCTTTCTTCCAGATAATGGGGAAGTATTTGTTCCTAAAGATGGTAAGATAATTAATATTAATTAAAAAAAAAAAAGACTAGCTGGGCGCAGTGGCTCACACCTGTAATCCCAGCAGTTTTGGGGGTGAGGCGGGGGGATCACTTGAGGTCAGGAGTTTAAGACCAGACTGGACAACATGGCGAAGACCATCTCTACTAAAAATACAAAAATTAGCTGGGTATGGTGGTGCATGCCTGTAGCCCTAGCTACTCAGAAGGCTGAGGCAGAAGAATCTCTTGAACCCAAGAGACAAAGGTTGCAGTGAGCAGAGATCTGGTCACTACACTCCATCCTGGGTAACAGAGTGAGAATCTGTCCCCCCGCCACACACACACACAAAAATCTTTCCATTTTTTCCTTTGAAAACAACTTGAATTTCAAACATTACAACTTGATTGATTGTTTTATTGGCGAATATTATAAGTTAATTTGCAAGTTAATTAAAAAGTTAACATTATTAATTGGTAAGTAACCATTTTCTAAATCAACCAGCATGGAATTATTATTTTCACATTCTACCATTTACTAGCTTCTAAGTTCCTTCACCTAAAACTGGGAACAGTTATATTCCCTACCCTAAGGTTGTTTTGAAGAGTCAATGAGACAGTATTTACAAAGTGCTTAATTCCGTATCTGCAACATACTAATCTTTCAATACATGTCAACTCTTATTAATTCTGTTATTATTATCTTAGAGTTCTTTTTATAGAGTCACCAAAGGGCATTTTAGGATTGCACTGTGATATATTAGATATTTGTTTCATTCCTGGGTATATTATTTCATATATAATAGTAGTAAATATAAACTAATTACAGATAAAGATTACTTGCAAATAGGAAATCAAGGTAGTCATATTTCACCATTATTAATGCAGTACTAAAATAAATGACAAAATAAAGCTTAACAGGAACATATAGTTGCTTAATAAACATTGCAGCCTTTCTGGTTCAAAAAGAGTCAAAACCATAATTACAGGCTCTTGGGTAGATAACTCAGAAATTAAAAAGTGTGGTAAGTATCAATATCCTCACATCAAGCATGCTACAAGCAAGGTAGACATTTAATGAAACAAAAAGATTGAATGCACTTTCTGATATGGGATTATACATAATAACCAAAGAAGATGCTAGAAACGACACATTACTGCATTGGGTAAGTGTAGTACTAAAATTCTCCAAGTAATACCTAACAGGCATTCACTGATTAAAGATTAGTCACTTTAGATGGAAAAAAGAAAATCTGTTAAACTGTAAATGTTACTACCTGTTTATGGAATTATCCTTTTTTGGTAGTAAGATATTTTAGAGTATTATTGCAACTTTAGGGATAGAAAGAAGAAATTACTCAGACTAAGACTCCAAAAGAAAATGAAAGAATACCTCAATTTATTAAATATTAAAGCAACTATATAGGTTATTTGACATCTGGATAAAAAGAAGAAAAATGCTGGCTAATGTAACATTAACCTGTGATCATAAAGAGGGATCTGCCATTTATTATGTTAATTTGTGCCAACTGATGAAGGGATGGAATATAATCTCTCTCCAGACAAGTATGACAGTAGGAAATGTGATCATGCCATGTTTGCAGGTATAACAACATGTTAGGATAGGCAACAGGGTAATATGAGAGGTAATTTGATTTAGTGAACTCCAAATGACTTTGGAGATTACACATGAAAGTTTGATGAGTGGTCACAGCTAGGTTAGAAGAGCCAAAGATCATACTTCGAGAGGCTTGTGTTTCCCTTATGCTATCAAAAGATCCATTTAGTCCCTGAGAAAGAAAATTCTCATGGAAGTGAAAGTTAATATACTAAATAATGTAATACCAGTGATTGTAAACTTTCATTTGTTAACGTTAATTTGTCAAATTTCATATAGAAAAGAGATACTTATTTTCCCTTTGTTCTTTACCAAACGAATTATAGTTTTTATGAGGTCTGCAAATTGGCAAAGGACAAATAATATGATGTAGAGAGATATTTCCTCTAAAAAACAAAAACAAATGAAAATATTAAGTGAATGATAACTGTACAACATAATGTAAAGGCATACAAATATGAGTTTTTTAAAAAATCTGATCATATAAGCAAAGTACTTCAATTAGTTGAGAAAAAGGTTAATGATTAAGAAATTATATATATATAACATTTTATTCTATCAAAATAGTCAATAATCTCAAGACAAAAATATGCCTCTATGACAAAAATCTAAATTCCTTAAAACCATTTAGATTTATATACCTCCTACCATTTCCCTAATCAAGTAACTTCTTTGAGGAAAACTGTTTAATGTAATGTTTCTAGGAATATTCTGCATAAATCTCGAATTTAGTATTTGCTTACACTTTCTATCTTTTCCATAATGTCCCTCATTCTTCTCCATGCTTAGCTAAAATATATCTTTCTTCACAATGCAAGCCAAAACTCATTTCATCTTTAAAGTCTTTCTGATTATCTCATCCCATGGGATTATTTTGTTCTTTTGATTTCCCCTAGAATTTATTAAGGTCTGAAACTAGTTCTAGGATAAGGAACTTGAAAGATTGAACTTGGAATCTGACATTTACTACTATGCTTTATATAGAATAGACACAAAATAATCATTTTGTAGGTAAGTGTATTAGTCAGGGTGCTCCAGGGAAATAGAGCCAATAGGAGATTGGAGAGAGAGAGAGAGAGAGAGAGAAGAGAGAGAGGGAGAGAGAAACTGAAAACCTGATTATTGGAATTGGCTCATGCAATTACGGAGACAAAGAAGTCCTACCATCTGCGGTCTGCAAGCTGGACAACGAAGAAAGTCAGTGGTGTAACTCAGTCTGAATCCTAAGACCTCAGAACCACCAATGGTGTAATTTCCAGTTAGAGTTTCAACACTTGAGAAGCCAGGGTTGGAGAGTGCTGGTGTAAGTACTGGAATCTGAAAACCCTAGAAACAGAAGAGGGACAGGAGAAGATAGATATCCCAGCTCAAGAAAAGAGAGAGTTCACTCTTCCTTTACCTTTTTGTTCTATCTGGGCCTTCATCAAAGTGGGTGATGCCCACCTACCTTGGTGACAATAATATCTTTACCCAGCCTACTAATTTAAATGCTAATCTCTTCTGGAAACACTCAGACACACCTAGAAATAATGTTTTACCAGCTATTTGGGCATCCTCTAGCCCAGTCAAGTTGACACAGAAAACTAGCCACCACAGTAAGAATGTTGCTGTTGATTAAATAAAATATGATAAAGTTTTACATACAGATACGTTATCTGCAGGACATTCTTTAAAGAACTGTTCCTTGGTAACCCTAGAGAACCCTAAAGCCAACCATATATGGATAATGCTACAGATAGAGAATGAACAGATTAGAAGAATGTATTAGAATTTCTGACAATAATTTAAGCTATTTTCTCTAGTGGAGGCAACTACAGTAGGCAAAGGTATATCTGTATACTTTCACATGAATATTTGTATGGTGTGTTTGTATATATACATATATGTACATATATACCATACATATTTGTACGTATATATACCATACATACACACACATACATATACATAAATACGTGTGTATATATGGTATATACATACATGCATGTATGTATGTACCTATACATGTGTGCATACATGTATATATACATATATGTGTGTGGTATATACATGTGTAACATATATGCATATGTACACATTCACATATATGTACATATACACATGAATATTTGTATGGTGTGTATATATATAACATGTATGTATGTACATGTACATATATTAATATTTGTATGGTGTGTATATATACACATATATGTAAATATATACATGCCATATATGTGTGTATATTTACATATGTGTGTGTATATATATCTATATATAGATAGATATATATACACACACCATACAAATATTCATTATATAACTATAAAGGCTTCTGGTTCTTACCAATGAAATAAAGAGAAAAGAGGTTGAATAATGAGCATATTTTGTATTATATGTGGAGTGAATGCTTTCCCATAAAATCACTAACTTAATTAGGTAACCTACAAAATAGTAGATATGAAATCATTAGATAAGAATTGAGCTGGCTGCAATGGGAGTCGAGGTAAATGAATAACACCAAAGAAAATATTTAATGGTAGTCAATGAAAAGTTCCTTACTTGTATATTTGTTTTACAGCCAGAGGCAGGTGCCATTTTCAGATGCCAAAAAACAAAAGCCTCATTTTGCAACATGAAGCTTTAAACCCTTCTTCCATCTCAGAAGAAGACGAAGTATTGATGTCTGCAGCATAAAACACAGTACACAGATCAGGCAGAGCAGAAGAGACAAAGCAACAAATCTACATGAACCAAAGAGGACTCTCCTGCTTTCCCCTAATGCATGTGGATTTGAAAGTTAAATATCCAAACTAAAAAGCAAATTCCAACTCACAGAGGTACATTTTATTCCCACAGAATTTTTTTTAACACATGAAATATTATGTTTTTACAGTTAGGGTTGTTACAAAAGGAGGTGGCATTGAGACCATCCAAAGTTTCCAGCTCAAATTTTTTAACACTTAAATGGACACATTATAAACTAATTAAATATTTTGATTAATTCAATTATAAGCATGCTAATAAGTTGCTATATAGATAAAGCATTTGTCATTGCTATAAACTTGTAAAGTCATTGGTGCTAGCTTTAAGCAAAAGGGATAATTTTACTGTGATGGTAAGTCATAAATATCTGAAAGTCAAGAGAATTGCTACATTTAGAATGTGCCACCAATTCTCTTCTTCAGATTAAAAACATATGTGAATGTATGCATGTGTGTATAGATAGATGGAGATACATATAAGAAATTATTAATTTATATATATCATATATATATACATATATATACATATATATCATATATACATATATATATATGATATATATATCCTTCAGTAATGTGAGTTTTGGTCATTCTCAATGTAGCTTTTGATGTTTTCAAAAAGTCCTGAGTTGAGAAAACTCCAGGTATTGTTTAACATATACATGATTAGAGTGGGTAAAAACTGGGAAGAAGCAAGTTTACTTGTGCTTTGTGCCTGCTGAAAGAAACATTTTTGATACATTCCCTCACTCCTAACCTGAAGAAATTTGGACTGCAGTTGGAAGGAGGAAAGTCAGGTGCATTTAGGTGTGTACAGTTAGTGAGAGTGTGAGGGGTTTATGGAGTCCTTTTTTCCCCTTCAGCTTTTCAATTTAAACAGAAATATTTTGCCATATGCAGAGGAATGTTGTCAAGGGTTAAAAAGATAAACAAAACTGAATAAAAACTGTAACGTACAGACAAACACAAAAATTGAACCATAAAGGAGTAAGAGACTTAGGAGAGCTATTTTTACCATTCATGAAAAGTGCTCCTGAGATTAAACCCTGATTTCTGAGAAACAAAGCATTGAGTAAATTCTAATTCAACAGTTTTCCTCCAATTTAAATTTAATTCATTGCATAAGAGCATTCTTGTTTTACACTCAAAAAGGGTTTATTTATAGACATTCTCTTTTGCAATTATGCAATTGCAAGTGCTAGCAATTAGAGACGATGTTGTGCCTTTCTCATTCTTATTCCTTTCTGATACTGCATTGTTTCTAGTAATCCTTCCTTTTTATGCTGTAACGTTTTCTTAAAAGAAAGACATCAGGATCGAGATCCAAGATGGCCGATTAGGAGCAGCCCAGGATTGCAGCTCCCAGCGAAAGTGTGGAGGGTGAGTGGATGCCACATATCCAGATGGATGTTTATTGCCCATAGACCAGGAGATTCCCAGGCAGAGGCGCCCCACGGGTCACCGGCGTGGCTGTTTTGGCCGGTGCGGCTATTTTGGCTGGCACGGTGGTTCTCCACACAAAATACATGGGTCCAGGCACCGCTTTAGCTGGCAATTGGAGCTCCTGGGATAGAGAGTCACCCATTCAACTGATAAAAATAGGGGACTGAAACAGGGAGTCAGGCCAGGAGATTCGCAGGCAAAAAAGCACCACGAATCTCAGCGTGGCTGTTTCAGCTGGCGCAGTGGGTCGCTGCATGGGAAATCACACAGATCCTGGCACCTTTTCAACAGGGGACTGGAACACCTGGGACACAGAGTTGCCCGTTCAACTCATAAAAAAAGGGCTCTGAGGCAGGGAGCCAGGTGATCAGGCTCAGCTGGTCCCACCCCCACAAAAAAACAGCAATCTGAAACCTCTGGAATGAGAGATTTACAGCAAGTGCAGCTGAACCCGGGACAGTCCAGCTCTGTGGGGGAGGGGCATCTGCCATTACCGAGGCAGTCCACCGCTACGGAGGTAGTCCACCATTGCTGAGGCAGCCCGCCATTGCCGAGGCAGCCCACCATTACAGAGAGAGTCTGCCATTACAGAGGTGAGCTGCCATTGCCGAGGCAGTTCTAACTATACCTGTATAAACGGGACTGCAGGGAAGTTCACATGGTAGCTAGGTGGAGCCCATAGCAGCTCAGCAAAGCCTCTGCAGGCAGACTGTGAGTAGGCTGCCTCCTTGCTGGGCACAGCAGCCCTGAAAAAAGGCAGCAGTACAAGAGAAACTCATAAAGCCCTAAATCCCTGGGACAGAGCACCTGGGAAAAAAAAAGGGAGGTTTATGAGTTCTGCAGCAGACTTAAACGTACCTGCCCAGCAGGTCTGAATGAAAAACAGAGCTCACAGCTCAGCACATGAGCTCCTATAAAGGACAGACTGTCTCCTCAAGCAGCTCCCTGACCCCCATATATCTAAAGAGTCACCTCATAAAGGAGAGCTCAGAGTGACATCTGGCAGGTAACCTTCTGGGACAAAGATAGCAGAAGAAACTGGCATCAACCCTTACTGTTCTGCAGCAGCTGCAGGTGATCCCCAGGCAAGCAGAGCCTGGAGTGGACCTCAGCAGTCCAACAGCAGAGGGGCCTGAATGTTAGAAGGAAAACTAAGAAACAGAAAGAAATAACTTCATCATCAACAAACTTCATCAATCAATGTCCACTCAGAGACCCAATCTGAAAGTCAACAACTACAAAGATGACAGGTGGATAAATCCACAAAGATGGGAAGAAACCAGCACAAAAAGGATGAAAACACCTGAAACCAGAATGCCTCTCCTCCTAGAAGGGATCACAACTCCTCACCAGCAAGGGAACAAGGCTGGTTGGAGAATGAATTGACAGAACCAGGCTTCAGAAGGTGAGTAATAAGAAACTTCTCTGAGCTAAAAAGAACATGTTCTAACCCAATGCAAAGAAACTAAGAACCTTGAAAGAAGATTTGACAAAATGCTAACGAGAATAAACAACTTAGAGAGGAATATATGTGAATTGATGGGAGCTGAAAAACACAACACAAGAACTTTGTGAAGCATGCACAAGTTTCAACAGCTGAATTGACCAAGCAGAAGAAAGGATATCAGAGGTCAAAGATCAACTCAATGAAATAAAATGAGAAGGCAAGATTAGAGAAAAAA
>CAUYLG010024185.1:0-37401 GCA_963573385.1 Cacajao melanocephalus
CCACTGGGCCCCCGCCCCCACCCTCGCACCCCCACCCCCCACAGTGCCCCCTCCCCCCGCCGCTCCCCCCCCCCCAGCCCCGTGCACCCTCCCCCTGCGTCACACCCCCACCACGCAGTGTGCACCCTCCTCCTGCCTCTCACCCCCACCCCGCACTGTGCACCCTCCTCCTGCCTCTCACCCCTACCCCGCACTGTGCACTCTCCTCCTCTCACCCCCACCCCGCACTGTGCACCCACCTCCTGCCTTTCACCCCCCACCCCGCACTGTGCCTGCAGCTCCAGCCACCTTCCCAGCCTCCTGGGTCTCTGTGGCTGTGGGGAACATCCAGCACCCAAACATGGGCTCTGGGGTCCAGTGACTCCAGGGAGGTGAGATTCAAAGCCCACAGAGGACAGCACAAGTGGCAGCCTGGAAGCCAAAAAGAACCTCAAGGTGACAGCAGGTGACAGGTCAGTAATGGCATAGCCCCAAGAAGGCCCAAATGAGCAGGAAGTACTAAGATCAGAGAGACAAAGAAAGTGCCACCCAAGAGAGATGTGAGAGAGCACCCAGTGAGGACAGCTGGTATCTGGACGGTGGATGAACAGGGCTGGGGGAGCAACCGAGAGCACGAGGCTGGGCTGGGGACAGTGGCCCCACAGCTCAGAAGGCTGGACTCAGTCGGACTGACCAGAGTTGAGAAGCCCCGGTATCTCTGCATCCTGAGAAGTGCTTAAACGCTGCAACAGAGCCAAGACCCTGGCGGAGACACAGGCCCCAAAGGTTGGAAAGAGAAGACCTGGGAGCTCTGTATGTCAACTGCTGCCCAGCAGTGCCAGGCTGCGTGCCTAGTTCAGCCCTGCAGCGCCAGTCGCATACCCCTAGGTCAGCCCTGCGGCGCCAGCTGCGTGCCCCTAGTTCAACCCTGCGGCGCCAGCCGCGTGCCCCTAGGTCAGCCCTGCGGTGCCAGCCTGTGCCCCTAGGTCAGCCCTGCAGGGCCAGCCGCGTGCCCCTAGGTCAGCCCTGCGGTGCCAGCTGTGTGCCCCTAGTTCAGAACTGCCAGACCCCTCTCCTGGGGCCCATCCAGCCACCCTGATTAGAACGAGGAGAAACACCTTTAGAGAAGAAAAGCACAGGAAGGCAACAGGAGCCGGAACGGGGAGGGACAGTGAAGAGGGGGCAGCCCCCGGGTCTCCTGTTAGGCAACAGGAGCTGAAGGGGGACAGACAGTGGAGAGGAGGCAGCCCTCATGCCCTCTGTTCTGTCTGGGGAAGTGGCGGCCCTTTCGGCTTGGTGGGGACTCCAAACACCATGCGTCACTGTGTCCCTCGCCAGGGTCCTGCCATATGCCCCTGCTGCATTCTCCAGCTCCTCCTGGAGCCCGTCTTGTCTCTGCGGACTGCTTGATCTGCTGGTTCTGAACCACATGGGCCTGGACTCCCGTCCCCACAGAGCATCTGTCCCCTTTGGCTGTGGCTCTGGTCTTCCCGGACACAACTGTCTTTCTCCCCAACTGTCCCTGCTCCCCTCAGTCCTGCTGGGCTGCGCACTGCTCCTGCAGAATCCTGTGTCCCCATGCCTCCCCGCCTGGTTCCCCGCAGATGTGAGCAGGGGTCCTGTCCTGGCACCCACCGACAACCGTGTTGTAGCCCTTGGGGAAGCTGGTGATGAACTCGTGGGCATTGGCCTCCCGGGCAGCTGCGTACACCTCTTCATCGGAAGCTCCCGGCTTCCCAAAGCGGATGTTCTCCATGATGCTTGTTCCAAACAGGACCGGCTCCTGTGGGTGAGGGGTTATGGACACAGAGTCCACAGAAACATTCTCTTTGCCCCAGAAACCCAAAGGGCTGTCACGTACATCGGGACAGTCCATTTTGGAGGATTAGACTAGGAGCTCTTAAAGAATCAGAAGTTCAGAGTCAGAGATGAAGTGAGGACACAGAGCGGACCCCAGAAAGGAAGGACAGGTCGACCTCCTACCACGGGCCCAGAACCCCTCCCCAGGAGTGGGACTGGGAGGTGCTGGCAGAGCAGGTGCTGGGGTCGGGGGCTTGCATTTGCCTTTGTCTGGCACAGGCACTCTCCCTGGCGGGACGGCAGGCCTCCCTCTTCATTCACAGCCCTCAAAGGGGAGGGTGGATCCCTGCTGGGCTGGGCCACCTCAAGCAGAGAGAGAATGGCTGCAGGCTCAGCAACCCCACCACGGGCTCCCCTAGACCTGGATGCTATGGGATTTGCAGAGAATCCCAGGGGTGCCCCATCTGCGTAGACGGCTGTAAACTGGGACAAAGCGTCCCTGCTCTGGGAGACCAGGCAGAGCTGTGGCTGCTCCCGGGAAGGGATGCCTTGCCCAGACGACAGCCGGGGACATGTGGAGAAAGCCAGGGGTCTCCCGAGAGCAGCAAGGATGGTGAGGGTGGGACGGAAAGAAAAGACACCTGAGGACAAGAGGGGCAGGGCCCAGAGGGGGATGGGCACGGGGACTGAGGACCCCGCACCTGGCTGATGAAGCCAATGACCTGGCTCCGGAGCCAGGAGGGGTCAAGGGTGCGCAGGTCCCGCCCATCCAGCATCACCACGCCTGCCGTGGGGTCATAGAAGCGCTCCAGCAGGGAAGCCACAGTGGTCTTTCCTGGAGAATTGGGGTGAGAGAGAGGGAGGTGGTGGTCTTTCCTGTGGAAGTGGGGTGAGAAGGAAGGAGGCCAGGGGTTCTGGGGACTGTCCCAGGAAAGGGCCCTGTGACAGTGAAGGAAGGGACCCCACTGGGGGTACAGGGCTCACTGCTCCCGACCTTGCTCTGAGTGGCTGCCAGAGGAAGAGCCAGAGGGTCAGAGGGTGAAGAGAAGGCTTCCCTTACCTCCCCCAGACTGGCCCACGAGGGCCACGATCTTGCCAGGGGGCAGCGTCAGGGTGAAGTCTTTCAGCACCTCGAAGCCGGGGCGGCAGGGGTAGCTGGGAGGAGCCAAGAGATCCCCAGTCAGACCAGGCTTCCAGCCCTTGTTGCCCAGGTCCCTCCTAAGTCTCCCTGTAGCCCTCTGAGAGGGCTTGTTTATGGGGGGCATTAAGCTAGACCTCCACCCCTGCACCTGCTCACCCATGCTGACCTGAAGCAGACGTTGTGAAATGTGACGGTGCCACGCAGATGCTCTTTGGGGATGCAGCATCCCCCAGACAGCGGGATGCAGGGGCTCAGGGCCATGTACTCAAAGACCCGAGCGCCTGCGCTCAGCCCCCGGACCACCTGTGGGAGGGGATTCAAAGTCTGCAGGGAGGCAGGAGTAGGGGTGACCACAGCATCTCCAGGGAGTGGCTGTGGCTCTGGGCTAGGGTCCCCCCAACTCTCCGCCCACCCACACCAGTCAACAGGCAGCTCCCACAGCAGCACACACATGGCACAGACTCCACACCCCAGGCCTCCACCCTACCGGCCACTCACCTGACCAAACAGGATGGAGAGGTTGGCCATGGACCTGGCAGGAGAAGGAGAGAGGGTTGGAACAGATGGAACAAGATGAGCCAGAGCGAAGGGGAAGGAAGCCATGGTGGGGAGCAAGGTAGCCTGTGGGGTTAAACGCAGGGACCGCTCCTGCAACTGGGGGGCATGGAGCCCTGGAACATAGTGACACCGGATGGCTGAGCCTTGGCTCCCTCCTTGGCCAGGTAAGGATGACAGCTGTCCCTCAGCCCAGCCCAGGCCCCTGGGAGGGGGTGCTCCAGGAGGAAATGGAAGTGAAGGCACAGGCCTCTGTGGTGTCCTTTACCGCCCTGGCCTGTGGTCTGCGGGGTGAGGCCTGTGCACACATGCAGGATGACATCAGCCCGCAACGAAGGGAGCCCAGCTGACCCACGACCTCCCTGCAGCCCTGATGATGCAGATGCCGCCACCGTGAAGAGAGCTCAAGCCTGCGTGGCTCACAAGGGGAGAGCAGATCTAATGTGGCAGACTCCTGGGGGAGCAATGACTTTGGCTGAAATTTAGGTGGGAGAAGTGATGTTAAATCTTTCTGGAGAAAGAAGAAAATAGAGACTCTGGGCCACAGGGGAACTCTGGGGAGACCCCAAAACAAAATTCCCTGAAAAAAACTTTTCTTGTGGGCTTACCCTGCAGGTGAGTATCCCCATGGTGAGTGTTATCTGTCTAGACAGTGGGTGGCCTCCTGTGTCCAGGCAGGGCTGGGGTAGGGTTGGCCAGCTGCCAGGAGGCTGGGGAAGAAGGTGAATCAACTGCTTCTTGGTCACTGGTCCCTGACTGGCCTGGCTGACCCGTGACAGTGTGTCTGCCACTGTCTATGCCTGGTCCGCTCCTTAAGAAGAGGAAAGACTGACTCCCCAGCAATCCTTGAGCTGCAAGACTCACTTCCTCCAGCACTGGGGTGGGGGTGAGTGGGCGGAGCCTGGAAACTCGAAGGGAAAAGGTCCCAGCAGACTCCCAGCAGACTCAGTGTAGTCAGCACTTGCTAAAGGCAGCAGGGAGGCAGTGGCAGCAAGCAGCCAGCCCAGCCAGCTATCTATTGATGAGGAGGGGAACATTCTCCACCAGAGATCCGGAAGACATTAGGGCCTGGCAAAGGGGGCGGGCAGAAACTGAGATTCAAAATGCACATGACTCATGGGAGTGAGATGACCCTGTTCTCAGGGGCCAAGGGCTGTGGGCTGCAGGCTATGGGCCTGTACCCAGGTGGCACCTGACCCTGATTCTAATGAGGTGGCTAGGCCCCTGTTGCTGTCTGTCCTGGTGCCTCCCCATCTCCATCAGGAGTGCTCAGGATGGGCCCACAGGTTAGGCTGCCTAAGGCAGGCCAGGCCATCCTGCTCCCCTCTGCCTCCCCTCTGCCAACCCCAGTGCTGATGCCTGGGCCCTTGGCTTAGCTGGCAGGACCCAGTGGGAAACACACCAGCTCCTTTACGCAACAGACCCAATTCCCTGAAGGTGGGTCTGGAAGAATCTCCACATGGGCAGGGCTAGAAGGACCCCCAAGGGAATGGGTCTAGGGTCTGTGGCTGTGGGAGCAGACAGCAAGACAGCACAGACTAGCCCCTAGGGGTTCTTGTGTATATCATAAAATTGCTGGATGGCCAAGCAGTACCATGGGAGGTAAGGTCAGGGTCTCAGGCCCTAAAAGGGAAGTGGGGACCCCAAAGGGGGAGGGCTGGGACTGGACAGTGCAGACACCCTCCCCACAGGGAGACTGTCCTGCCACTGCCCACCCCAGAGGGCAAAGGGGTGATTTTATTAAGAGAGCCACTGGGCTTCTTATGGTCCTCAGGACTAAAACGACTGCCTTGTTCAGAAAGGCCAAGGCTCTGGTCAAGGGACGTGGGTCAGCATGGAGCAGGGCAGGCAGTGGAAGCACCCGCATGCCCCCCCAGCCCCACCTCTGTCACAGTGAGGGCATCTGAATTCCAAAGCCACCAGGGAACAGTTCCCTGGGCTGGAGGAGGGACAAGGCTGCCCAGGAGGCCTGAGTCCAGGACCAGAAAGGGTCTGAACGTGCTCAAGATTGAGGAGCATTGAGCAGAAACGGGGCCCAGGAGGGTGTCTGTGCAGCTGCAGAAAGGGGAGGAATGTCTCTGTGGAATGTCAAGTTTGGGGCCGAGAATGGGAGCCGGTCTCTACCTGCCTCCTCCTTCCCTGGACAGGAGGCCCTGCAGCGAGAGATTCTGATCCGGCGATACACATACAGGGTGCACCATGCACCAGGGCAAGGACACACGCCACAGCGGAACTGGGTGGGGCCCTGGAGGAAGAGCAGGGGGCTCGGGGAGGGATGGGGCGGCAGGGGCGACGTGTGGTTGCTAGAGACAGGTCTTCGCCCTTTGACGATCTGTTACAGCATATTCACTATCTCATTATTTACCATAACAGCTGTATGTAGAATTGCTTGTGTTTAGCTGGAAAGAGACAGGAGAGGGGAGGCCTGCCTCGGGCTGTCTAGCGAAGTCAGCCCATCGGCTCTGGACACCCCAGAGGTTCAGCTGAGTGGGTGGTTTCGATCAACGCAAAATAATAAGCTCTAAGGGTGGGATGCGCAGGGACAGGGGTCAGTGTCTTGTCCCTGAAGTGGCCGGGCATGGGGAAGGGCAGCTCAAAAGCCTGTCAAAGACGGTCCATCCATGCATGGAATGTCACAGCCTGCAATGGAAGGGGATTCAGGCACAGGCGGGAACATGGAGGAAGCTGAAGACACGATGCAGAGTGACAAAATGCAGTCACAAAAGGACACGGATAGTCTGACTCCACTTATAGGACGTCCCTAGAGTTGTCAACTCATAAAGACAAAGTGGACTGGTAGGTGCCAGGGGCTGGGAGAGGGCAAGTAGGGACTCGAGTTTCATGGGGACAGTCTCCGGTCTGCCAGATAAGATGTGTTCTGGAGGCTGGGTGCGGTGGCTCACACCTGTAATCCCAGCACGTTGGGAGGCCGAGGTGGGAAGATCATGAGGTCAGGAGTTCAAGACCAGACTGCCCAACATGGTGAAACCCCATCTCTACTACAAATACAAAACTTAGCTGGACATGGTGGCCGTGCCTGTAATCCCAGCTACTTGGGAGGCTGAGGTAGGTGAATTGCTTGAACTGGGACCCAGGAGGCGGAGGTTGCAGTAAGCCAGGATCAAGCCACTGCAGTCCAGCCTGGGCTACAGAGCGAGACTCTATTTAAAAAAAAAAGCGTTCTGCAGACAGGTGGTGAGGACAGCAGCACAGCAATGTCAGTGCACCAATGAGCTGCACGCTTCCACATGGTTAAAATGCTGCATTTCATGTTATGTGTTCTTTACTATACTTAAATAAATTTTTTTAAAAAGCTTGTCAAGGAAACTTCTGGGTCCTTTGGAAGGCTGAAGATGACAAACACATGGCTGCCACAGCACCACTGCCCCAGCCAGGAGGGTTGTTCTGGGCCCAGAGGGGCTCTCTCCCTGCTCTCTCCCAGCCCTATGCGTCTGCGGGGGGAGCTGGGCAGGCCTGGAGCTGCACGGCAGTCGGCCCCCAGAGAAGGCTGGCACCCATGTCCCCTGTCCCAGCAGAGCTCTGGAGGGTGGCATGGGGCCCTGCAGCAATGGGAACGGCTCCCACTTACCTTTGCACTGTCTGGGAGGCCACCAGGAAGGACATGAGGTCTCCCCCTGTCAGCTGCTGTCCGGCCACAAGGGAGCCCCCGATAAACAGGGTGCCCAAGACCATGCCTGCAGGAGAGGGGACAGGCAGTGAGGGGGGATGAGGCTGAGCCTGTGTGAGGGGACAGGCAGTGAGGGGGACAAGGCCAAGCCTGTGTGAGGGGGAATGAGGCAGGAGCAGACGAATCGACCCTGGGCCTGCTCTGCCGCTGCTAACTGGGAGAGTCAGGTGAGGCACATGTCTGGTCCCAGCCTTGGTTTCCTCTTCAGAAGAGCAAGAGGGGTGGGCATGCCTCCATGGCCTCCTCGAGGGTGGCCCTGCAGTGTTTTGCATGGAGCTCCATAGCTCAGTTGGGACATCAGCACCCTCCGTTCACCTGCATGAGTCAGCTGCCGGCCCGAGGCAAATGCAGGTTCGCAGCAGACGGAGGACGGCCTTTTGCCTGCCTTGGCTGCTCCCAGCTCCTCCCTAGCCCACAAGCGACTACCAACCCCCTCACTAGCTCACTCACAGTTGAAGGCGATGTTGGAAAGCCCTTGGAACAAGGCGATGCCCCGGCCCAGCTCCTCTGCCCGGGAGCGGCAGGCTTCCAGTTCTGCCCCGTAGCGCCTGGTGAGAGAAGCCAGTGCACTCAGGAGGCAGCTGGGCTGGCACGAAGGGTGGGCAGGGCGTGGGGGGCATCTGCTCTGTGCTTTGCCCTCCCAGGACTCACTCTTCTTCCCGTGGCTCCATGGCGAAGGCACGCACAGTCCGGACGTTGCCCAGGGCCTCGTCCGCTACGCCCATTGCCCTGGCAATCTGCAAGGCCAGGAAATGCGAAGCCAGGTTGGAGACAGGGAGGAGTTCCGGGGAGTGGGAAGAGAATCGGTGGGGGAGGGTGAGGAGGATGGGCAGCAATGCCAGTACCTGCTCCTGACACTGGCGAGACAGTTTTCGGAGGCCTGAGCCCATCAGGGTGCCCACTCCCATCAGGGCTGGTGTGGCCACCATTAGCATCAGCGTGAGTCGTGGAGACAGCATGGACAGGGACACCAGGCAGCCTGCCACCTGGGTGCAGCTTCGAAGCCCCTAGGGAGTGGGAGGGAAGGCGGGAGGCTACGGCGTCCGCACCATGACAGGAAGGACTTTTCCAAGGGTCAGCCAGCTGTCTCTGCACTCCCAAGGCCAAGGCGCCAGGTCTGGCCCCTTGGAGGCCAAGTGGCCATCCACCGGTCACAGCATGTAACCCTAACTTGGCCAGCTGGGGTGCAAGCAGCAGGCATGAATGAGCCAAGCGAGAATGCTATGAACCGCGGAGTCCTTCCCCTAGACAAACCCAGCTTGCTTCTCTTTCTGTTCTAGGAACGGAACAAAGAGAACCTCATGGGGTACACCAGTGACTGCCGAGGCTAGTGTCTGGCATGATCCAGTGGCCACAGGGTCGGTGGGGGGTGGGGGTAGGTGAGGGGAGGGCATCGGTGTTTGGTAGAGAGCCACTAGGCATGCTCAATGCTTGTCAGCGATCCAGGCACTCTGGGGACAAGGCAGGCGAAGTGATTTTGCTCTTGCCAGGAGAGGCTCTTGTCTGAATCTGTGAGAAGGCTTTCCAGGGGAGATTTGGCTTCAGAACAGTGGAGACGCAGCCTATCCTGACCTTGGACGCTGCCTCCACACTTCCCTTCCGTGAACTGCTGTGGCCCCTCCCCGCACCCTCACCAGGTGGCGGGCTTCTCCAGTCAGTGTGCACCTGTTGGCCCAACATCAGGCCTGGGGTGGCCAGAACTGGCCTGGTAAGTCCACGTGGGAAAGTGTGTGAGGATGTGAATGGGGGCACTGGGCCGCTGACCTGGGAGATGACAAGCTTGAAGGATGACTTAAACTCCTGCACGTCAGTTGTCAAGCGGCTCACCAGCTGCCCTGTCTTATTGGCGTCAAAGAAGGCGATGTCTTGTCTGGCATGGGACATGGACCAAGAAGGAGGGCAGAAGAGGGAGACATTACTTCAGGATGAGGCCCCACCCCCAGGCCCCCATTGGGCCATCCGCCATCCCAACTCTGCACCCTGTGACTGGCAGTACCGGAGCAGGGAGCTGAAGAGGGCCCTCCGCATGTCCACTGCCATGCGCTCGCCGACGTGGGACAGCAGCACCAGGTATCCGAAGGTCAGCAGTCCCTGCGAAAGAGGCCAGTGCACTCAGGAATGCCTCGGGCGGCTCGTCGGCGGCCCCCAGCCCCACTCCCGGCTGTACCTGGACACCGTAGAGGATAAGCAGGTGGGTGCTGAGATTCCGGGACTCAGTCATGAAACTCCCCACATGGTCCCTCGTGTACTTGGCCACGATCTCTACCAGCTGGCCCAAAAGCAGGGGAATCTGTACATTCACCAGTGCCGCACCCAAGGCCAGCTGGATGGGGAGGCAAAGGGGACAGGTGTTTTGAGTGGGAAGCCATCCTCCTCCCCAGCCCCAGCCAGATCTTGGCCCTTCCTCTCCCACCACTGAACCCTCCTGTGTCCAGGTCATGTGGACACATCAGTGCCTCTCAGAGGTTCAAACCTGGCTTCCAGCCCCAGTGGACCCCTGCACACCCCGCCACCTGGTGTTGATGCTCCTGGCATCCCTGGACCCCTGGCTAGCCCTTGCTGCTCCCGTGAACTCTCCTGTGAGAGGCAGCAAGGCAGGAATGCCATCCCTTTGCAGCTCTGGCTCAGGGCCTCTGCAGGCCCTTCCTGGGTCCTGCCCTGTCCCCAGGATGGAGCAGTGGGGAAAGCCTCACCACGACGGCTACCCCCAGGACCAGCAGGTGGGGGCGCAGAAACTGCCAGAAGAGCTTCCAGTTAAAGCGTGACCCCACGACTTGGGGTGTGGAGCTGGCAGGAAGGGCCTCTTCTGCCTCACACAGGGCCACAAGGCAGAGGCGGGGACGCTTGCTCAGCAACACGGGGCCTAGCAGGGCTCCCCCAACCCAGCACCAGGCAGAGGGCCTCCGTCTGGGAGCTAGCGGGGCTCGAAGGAGGTGGGCCCGGAGCTGGGACCGCAGGTGGGCCACGGCCCGGGGGAGGGAGAAGCTGCAGGAGCCATCAGGGTACCTGTAATGAGAAAGAGGCACGGATGGCTCGCGGCTCCGACCATCCTCCAACCGACTAGTCCACCCTCGGAGCCCCGGCTGAGCCCTCGGGAAGCAGCACTTCCTCTTTTTTTGTGTGTGTGATCAAGTCTCACTCTTGTCCCCCAGGCTGGAGTGCAATGGTGCAATCTTGGCTCACTGCAACCTCCCAGGTTCAAGCGAATCTCCTGCCTCAGCCTCCTGAGTAGCTAGGATTACAGGCACCCGCCACCACATCCGGCTAATTTTTGTATTTTGAGTAGAGATGGGAGTTTCACCACGTTGGGCAGGCTGGCCTCGAACTCCTGACCTCGGGCGTTCCACCCACTTCGGCCTCCTAAAGTGCTGGGATTATAGGCATGAGCCACTGCGCTCCACCTATTCTAGACATTCTCAACTACTGTGTGCAGGTGCTCTGCTCGGGGGTACGGAGAGGATGGAGATGAATATGACAGCCAGTCACCCCCTCTCAGCAGCCATGTCCGAGTGTGGGAGACTCACAGTTAACTGGGAATCACAGGCACAAGACAGCCTGAAGCCCTGCTCCTCCTCTTCCTCCTCAGAGGGAATCAGGAAAGGCCTTCTAGGTGAGGCCCAGGGGGAAGAGGCCGGGCACAGGTGGGGGTGGGATGTAAATCAGGAAAGTAATTGTGAGTGACTGCAGTAAGAAAGGATAGGAGAGAAGTTTCAGGAATTGTATGGCTAAAGCCTGACCTACAAGAAGAAAGAGGGGACATGAGACTTGGGGGAGAGGCAGTTTTCTTTTCTTTTTATTTTTGAGCGGAGTTTCGCTCTTGTTGCCCAGGCTAGAGTGCAATGGCGCAATCTCAGCCCGCTGCAACCTCTGGGAGAGGCAGTTTTCTAGTTCTTATCAAGCACCTGGACTTAGAGAGCAATAAGGACCATGGTGATTTTTAGGCTGACGTGTGACAAGATCAGGTTTGCATTTTAAAGATCATAGCATGGCCGAGTGCAGTGGCTCATACTGTAACCCCAACACTTTGAGAAGCTGAGGTGGGTGGATCATCTGAGGCCAGGAGCTTGAGACTAACATGTTGAAACCCTGTTTCTACTAAAAATACAAAAATTAGGTGGGTGTGGTGGTGCGTGCCTGTGGTCCCAGCTACTCAGGCAGGAGAACCACTTGAACCTGGGAGGTGAAGGTTGCAGTGAGCTGAGCTACAGCATTCCAGCCTCAGCATCAGAGCGAGACTCTGTGTCAAAAAAAAAAAAAAAAGATCATAGCAGAGGGGCGTGGTCTGGAGGCAGACAGGACTGGTTGTAGGGAGCAGAAGTTATCCAGCCAGGAGAGGATGGTGAGATCTGGAAGATCCAGATGAGCTTACTGATGGGGAAGGCTGTAAAAAAGAATGGTGTGAGCTTTTCTCCTTCCCATCATGGCTTTTCACATCCCTAGAACCTTCTAATTGCAGCTTCAGCTCATCTTTTCCTTGCTTTCAGGAAGGCCTGTGCCTCTTGCCTACACGAGGCCTTCTCCCACCCCATTCCAACTGCTGGGTTTTTTTATGTCTTGTTTTCCACTGTGTTCTTGTGTCTATCATACATTTTAGATAGAGATACTTACTCTCCTTCTGCCTTGTGTAACTGTCCAGTTTTCCCACACCATGTGTTTCTGAAAGGCAGGAAGCTGTATCTTAGATAGCACTGGCAGAACACGATAAATGTTCCACGAATGTTTACGTTTGTTGAGCACATGCATGCCCTCATTAGAGATGCAATCTAACCCAACTACTACAGGGTTTTGCAAATGTTTACACTTACTGTGGCCTACAGCAAGAAACATATCTTTTTTTTTTTCCAGAGGTTCTCCATGAGGAAGGAAAGAAACATATCTTACATCGCAACCATGAACACATACACGCCACTCAAAATGGAAACGCTTCACAAAACAATATTTTCTTTTCTTTCCTTTTTTTGAGATGGAGTGCCGCTCTGTTGTCCAGGCTGGAGTACAAGGATGCAATCTTGGCTCACTGCAACCTCCGTTTCTCGGGTTCAAGCAATTCTCCTGTCTCAGCCTCCTGAGTAGCTGGGATTACAGGTGTGTGCCACCACACGCGGGTAATTTTTGTGTTTTTAGTAGAGACGGGGTTTCACCATGTTGACCAGACAGGTCTTGAATGCCTGGCCTTGTGATCGACCCGCCTCAGCCTCCCAAAGTGCTGGGATTACAGGTGTGAGCCACCGTACCCGGCCTATGTTTACTTTTAAATGGTCCTGACTCACTAAATTCATTTGATAATCTATTGAAAAATACTGACTACGAATGTGTATATACTTGAATATTATTTGTTGTCTTTCCTTGGGCTTCTCTCTGGTTTAAATAACATCAACATCCTTACTCTTTCCGAAGGACTGCTTTTAAACGTTTCAACAATTTGCCATGGCCTTTTTCCAGCTTCTTGCATTGTCTCCAAACTAAGACTCTAAGAAAGGCTTCGTCATTGCCAAGAGCTTGTGGATTACTTCCCAGCACCAAGACTTCCAGCTCCAGCTCCCCCCAGCTCTTGCCCTCCATCAGTCAGATGGCCTTTGCAAATGACACAACTCCGCATCTGCCTGCCCTTGGGAATCTTCTATCTGCTTGGCCCCCAAGTTATTCACTCTAGGATTAGAAAAGACGGCCAGGAGCGGTGGCTCACACCTGTAATCCCAGCACTTTGGGAGGCTGAGGTGGGAGGATCACCTGAGGTCAGGAGTTCAAGACCAGCCAGGCCAAAATGATGAAACCCCATCTCTACTAAAAATACAAAACTTAGCCAGGTGTGGTGGTGCACATCTGTAATCCCAGCTACTTGGAAGGCTGAGGCATGAGAATCGCTTGAACTCAGGAAGCAGAGATTGCAGTGAGCCGAGATCAAGCCACTGCACTCCAGCCTGGATGTCAGAGTGAGACTGTCTCAGAAAAAAAAAAAATGGATTCAGGAATCAGTCCCTTCTCATAAAACATTTACATTCAAGTTGTAGTTTCAGGGTCCTTGTTTGTTTCCCACCTGTCTCTCTCTCTCTCTCTGGACCAATCTATGTAGTGTTTTGCCAAAAACAGACATGTACAAATTATTAGATTGACTCTTTCCTTTTTTTTTTTTTTTTTTTTTGAGAAGTAGCTGGAATTACAGGCGTGTGCCACCACACACAGCAAATTTTTGTAGTTTTTAGTAAAGACGGGGTTTTGCCATATTGGCCAGGTTGGTCACGAACTCCTGGCTTCCCAAACTGCTGGGATTACAGGGGTGAGCCACCGCGCCTAGCCTATTAGATTGGCTCTTTATCACTGCTGAACATCTCCAGCTCTTGTTCGACTCACTTTGAATCCTGGGAGCACCACTACTATTAAATGTCTCTTGACACTAGTAAGAATTTTCGTCCAAATCGCCCAATCAACTCCGGGGCCAGGAAAGGCGACCACTGGTCGGGAGTGCGGACTGGGCCTGGTCACTGACCCCAAGCGTCCCCTCCTTCCGGCCGACACGCGGATGCAGATGCCGGAGCATCCGCTGGCGCCTATATTGTCACTATAAATAATTGAGGCCAATACCCGCGGAGTGACATTCCACCTTGGCCAGCCTGGCCTACAACTCCCAGCAAGCCTCGCGCGAGCCCGCGGACTCCATCTCCCGGCGGGCCTGGAAATGACCTGCCTGCCGGTCAATGACCCGTGCTGAGTAGGTTTTTCCCTTTTTACCTGACAGCTGAGAATGTCTGGAAGCGGAGGGGCAGTAGCGGCCTGCCTGGGACTGGGCCACCCCGAATCCCGACCCGAAATAAATGCACCAGCATGCTGGGGCGGGAAAACAGGAGTAGCCGGCAATGGTAGTTTCACCCTCACCCCATTGAGGTCTCCATGTTGGCTCCCGCCCCCATCCCGACAACCCCCTCGTGTCTAGGCAGTGATTGGTGAAAAGACACATCAATCTCGTTGCAAGCTGTGATCGGAGGATACGTTGTCAGCGCTCCTCCTTTCGGAACTGTGATTGGAGAAGATCGCCTTCCCGCCCATCCCCTGCTCTGGGCGGAGCTGAACAGGAAGTGGGCTAGCCTTTTGCCCTGTGCGCCAGTCGGCTGGGGGTGACGTCATCAGGGCGTGCGCGGTCAGGTCCCCCACCCGGAGTATCCATAGTAACGCGTCAGCCGCCGACCTCGGGCCATTTTCCTGAAGTCCCGTCGTCTCCACGGAGTGTAGAGCGCCAGCTCTGGGGTTGGAATGAACACAAATCGACTGGGAGTTTTTTCAAAACACATACATATGCCTTGCCGCCCACCCCGCTCCCCTAGGCGCGTCAGAACTGCTGGGCCATCTGTCACATTTGCTTGGGGAAAAACTCCCCCGGTGATTCTGACACTTGCCCTACGCCTCAGCTGTTGAGAACTGCTGGTATGGAGGTCCTGTAATTTAACAAGGCGCGGCCTCAGATCTCGCTGCCTCACAGATGCCTTCATCACCCGGATCAGAAAGACTTGCCTCAGGCTCCTACCGAAGAGTTTGCATCACTCTTATTTCTTTCCTGTAATTGTTTGTGTATCTGTCTTTCCACTGGGCTGCAACTTCTTGTTGGGTAGTGTCTCTGTTTTATTCATCTGTCCCCTTCCTTTCCAAATGCTTGGCAAGGAAAAGTGCCCTTTATTATAAATCGACTTAAATTGGGAGTGGTGGTAGGCAGGCTGTCAATGAAAATGAATTCAGGGTGAAACTAGGTAGGACAAAGTCCCAGGATTAGTTTAGGGTTGGGCTAGGAAGCTCCGGGTGTATAGGGAGGGGACCTATTGTGACTATGGTGGAATACCATGATACTGAGTGACATTGGGTGAGTGAGGTCGGGGAGAGACTAGACAAAACTCCACATAACCCATCTTGACAGATGTCTCAGAAAGATTATAAGAATTTTCTGGCCCCTCTGCAATGTGGGATTCTATTTTGTTACCTCTGGAAAGACAGGTGTTGTTTTCATAGCTCTGCCTCCTGCTCAGGGATAAAGGCATACAGGACCTGAGCTACTACTGCTATAATACCCCACACAGAAGGGGAAAAATCAGGCACATCCAGACCCTAGTTTTGTGGGTGATTCCATGATTGCCTTTGGTGAACAATCTGGGAAGCACGGTGTCCATCTCTCCATTTCAGGGATACTGGCCCCAACATCAGCCCTTGGGCCTAAGCCCTAGAAACCTTGACACCTGGTGCCTGAGTCAGCATCTCAGGAATGGGCTTTAGAAGGAAACCTCATGATTCAGGTCCTCAAGAATGGCGTTGGGCAAGCCACCAGACCGGCTGCCTGGGCCTCCTCCTCCTTGTTGAGGTGACAACAAGGAACTCATTTCAGCTCCTCCCTGGATACTCAAATTACCCTTCCAAATCCCAGACTCACAGCTGTCCTCCTTTCTGATTCAGCTGGGATGCTTTTCAGCAGGTCCCAGAAGTTGGAGCCGGACTTGAGAGAATGTCAAAGTTCAAAAGGATAAGGATGGATACAGAATGGAACTTTCAGAGAAGCCCAATTTTCTACTTTTTTTTTTTCTAGATGGAGTCTAGCTCTGTTGCCCAGGCTGGAGGGCAGTGGCGTACTCTCGGTTTACTACAACCTCCGCCTCCCGAGCAGCTGGGATTACAGGTGCCTGCCACCACGCCCAGCTAATTTTTGTATTTTTAGCAGAGATGGGTTTCACTGTGTTGGCCAGGCTGGTCTCAAACTCCTGACCTCCTGATCCGCCCAAAGTGCTGGGATTACAAGCGTGAGCCACTGCACATGGCCTCCCAATTTTCTACTTTAAGCTCCCCAAAACGACTCTCAAATCCAAGACAGCTGCCTTTCCTGTCTTGTCCTCTTCTTAGTTTTCCCCAACTCGGCTGCAAAATCAGACTCCCCTCTTCCCTTCCTTAGCCCCTCAGACCAATAAAACATGCAGCCTTTTCTTATTCTTAAAAAAAAAAATTGAGTCTTTTCCTTAGTTTTCATAGAGATGGTGTCCCCCTAAGTTGCTCAGGCTGGTCTTGATCTCCTGGCCTCAAGTGATCCTCTCACCTGAGCCTCCCAAAGTGCTGGGATTACAGGAGTGAGCCAATGTGCCTGGCCCCTTTTCTTTTCCTTTTCTACTTAATTCACAAAACATTTCCTTGTTGATCACCGTAGTGTGTGTGTGGAGGGAAGCAGGGGAGGTACACTCTTAAGAAATGAAATATTTAACATCTTGGCCCTGTGATTTATTGTAGAGATGGAATCTTCCCACTCTGTTGCCCAGGCTGTTCTCCAACTCCTGGCCTCAAGCAATCCTTTTGCCTCGGACTCCCAAAGTGCTGAGATTGATTTCAAGTGTGAGGCACCATGCCCAGCTACAATCCTTTAATAGGATTTTTTTTTTGGAGGGGTGGATGGGAATCTTTCCCAGGCAGGAGTGTAGTGGCTAGATCTAGCTCACTGTAACCTACACTGTCCCAGTGTAACCTGCACCAAGTCATCCTCCCATCTCAGCCTCCTGAGTAGCTAGGAACACAAGCACACACCACCACACCTGGCTCTAACATACTTTTACATTTTGGTTTTGTCATGTTGGCTGCTGCTCTCTTTATCTTTCATTCATTCAAGGTCTGAAGATGGGGGTAATAGGAATCTCCTGTCATCTCAATGTGCTCTTCAGGCCCTGGCTCTTAAACTGATGCCCCTCTCAGGCCCTGAGGGATTTGGCCTCAGGTTGTCCTGGAAGGGGTGTGAGTGATCAGGCAGGTGACTGAGAGCTGGGACGCCTGAAGCCTACCTGGGCTGAGTCACCTAGTATTGTTGTTGTCATAGCTCCTGTTGAAGTCCCAGCTCAGCATCACAGACCTCTGTGGAAGCAGCAACAGCTCCCATCCTTCCATCCTTTCTGGAGAAGCTGTGGCCTCATGGTGAGCCGAATGGGCTGGGGGAGGAGTAGAGGGCGGCTGGGGCGGTGGGGAGACCTGGGGCCTGGATCGGTGCCCCTCCTCCCCATGCCACTGCCACCTCCTGCTCCTCCTTCCCGCCGGGGACCTGGGGGAGGGAGGATCTCCATCTTCTCTCTGTCCCCTGCCTCTCATACAAGAAGCTCTCCCTCCTCATTTTCCCCTCTCACTCCAGGGCCCCCTTGCTCAGTGCTACAGGGGACAGGGGCTTCTCAGCCTTGCCACAGTGCTCTCCCCACCCCAGCCACCCCCCCAACACAGGTTCAACCTGCAATGACACCTGCCTCTGCATCCCCCTCCTGGGGATCCCACTCCACCCCACCCCTGGCCTCAGTGACTGCCCCTCCCTCACACCAGTGCCCCCAGGACTCTCCTGGGCTGCGGATAGGCCCTTTGATCCCTGAGCAGGATTATGAGCGGCTGGAGGACTGTGACCCTGAGGGGTCCCAAGACTCACCCAGCCATGGGGAGGAGCAGCAACCCCTGCTTCACGTCCCTGAAGGGCTCCGGGGTATGTGTGTGGGTGTGGGTGGGAGCTGGTTGGTGGTGCCTGGGAGCTCCAGTACTTACCCCAGGCTGGGCCTCTGGCAGCGGGTTGAGAATGTGCAGAACTGATCATGTGCCAGGGGCTGACACTCTCCCCTCTGTGCCAAGGCTCCTGGCATCACATCCAGAACCTGGACAGCTTCTTCACCAAGATATCCTTTGTGCTAGGCCTGCAGAGGTGGTGTAGGAAGGTCCCCTTAGAGCTGGCACTATTGGCAGGGAGACTCCATGAGGGCGTCATGGGTGGGAGATGTGTTGGGGCTGAGGGGAGGTGTCCTCAGGAGAGGCCCCTCGTGCCTCAGGCTTGTTCCTTGACATGCGGCCACATCTACAGCTACCACCAGCGGAATGGCTTTGCCTGCATCCTGCTGGAGGATGTCTTCCAGCTGGGGTGAGACCCTTAGCTCGGCCATGGAACTCAGTCCTCTGGGCCCATCTGTTCCTCCTGTCATCTGCTTCCTTAATCATGCCTGCTGCTTCCATCCCATGCTTTCCCAAGCAGCCCAGGGGCTCAGCAGGGGCAGGGCTGGGGAGGATGACCCCGGGTGGCTCTGGGAGCCAGGACAGGAGCCCACCTGGCTGTCCCTGATCACTGCAGCATCCCAACAGCCCCCTTCCTCCCGGCAGACAATTCGTTTTCATTGTCACCTTCACAACCTTCCTCTTTCGATGTGTGGATTACGATGTTCTCTTTGCCAACCAACCAAGTAACCGTACCAGACCTGGGTCATTCCACAGCAAAGTGACCTTGTCAGATGCCATCCTACCCTCAGCCCAGTGTGCTGAAAGGTGAGTGACAATGTGGTGGGGCCCTGGGGGTGAAGCATAGGAAGCGGGCAGAGGAGCAGACAGGAGCCCCACTTTGTCCTGTGGTCTAGAGCAGCAGTTCTCAAAGGTTTTGGTCTCAGGACCAAAAATACACTTAATGCACTTTAAGTGTATTAAGTTGTACTTAAAGTGTATTAAGTGTATCTTTTTTTTTTTTTTCGGAGACAGAGTTTCACTCCTGTTGCCCAGGCTGGAGTACAGTGGTGAGGTCTTGGCTCACTGCAACCTCCACCTCCCGGATTCAAGCGATTATCCTGTCTCAGCCTCCCTAGTAGCTGGGATTACAGGCATGCACCACCACACCTGGCTAATTTTTGTATTTTTAGTAGAGACAGGGTTTCACCATGTTGGCCAGGTTCATCTGGAACTCCTGGCCTCAGGTGATCCACCCACCTCGGCCTCCCAAAGTGTTGGGATTACAGGCGTGAGCCACTGCGCCTGGCCTATTAAGTGTATCTTAATTAAAGTGTATTAAGTGTATCTTAGTACACTTAAAATTGGTTGAGAACCCTAAAGAGCTTTTGTTTATGAGAGTCTTATCTGTCTATATTTACCTTATACAAAATTAAAATTAGGATGGGTGCAGTGGTTCATGCCTGTAATCCCAGCACTTTGGGAGGCCAAGGCTGGCAGATTGCTTGACCCAGGAGTTCCAGACTAGCCTGGGCAACATGGAAAAAAACACATCTCTACTAAAAATACAAAAAAATTAGCTAGGTGTGTGCCTGTAGTTCCACCTACCTGGGAGGCTGAGGTGGGAGAATTACCTGAGGCTAAGAGGTTAAGGCTGCAGTGAGTTGAGATCACATCACTGCACTCTGGCCTGGGTAACAGCATGAGACCCTGTCTCAAACAAACAAGCAAAACAAAGCAAAAGAAACTAAAACTAGGCTGGGCACAGTGGTTCACACCTGTAATCCCAGCACTTGGGGAGGCTGAGGCAGGACGACTGCTTGAAGCCATGAGTTTGAGACCAGCCTGAGCAACAGAACGAGACCACATCTCTATAAAAAATAAAAATTGGTCACGGTAGCGCGCACCTGTAATCCTAGCACTTTGGGAGGCTGAGGCAGGTGGATTGCCTGAGCTCAGGAGTTTTGAGACCAGCCTGGGCAACACGGTGAAACCCCATCTCTACTAAAATACAAAAAATTAGCTGGGCATAGCGGTGTGCGCCTGTAGTGTCAGCTACTCAGGAGGCTGAGGCAGGAGAATTGCTAGAACCCAGGAGGTGAAGGTTGCAGTGAGCCAAGATTGTGCCACTGCACTTCAGCCTGGGTGACAAAGTGAGACTCCGGAAGAAAAAAAAAAGCTTGGCTTGGTGCACGTACCTGTAGTCCTAACTACTCAGGAGGCTGAGGCAGTGACTGCCTCTGATCACTGCAGCATCCCTATACCCTCCTCCCTCCCAGCAGATGATGCATTTTCACTGTTACCTTCACAGCCTTCCTCCTTCAATGGGTGGATTGCAATGTTCTCTTTGCCAACCAATCAATAACTGTACCAGACCTTTGGCAGGGAGATAGGAGCCCTGATTCCACTGCTGCTTTATAGCCTGGGTAACAGAGAGAGACCTTGTCTCAATAAAAAGGAAAAAAAAAAAAAAAAGAAATGATAGCTGAGAACAACTTTAAAATATGAGTGTGTGAGCACATGTTTCATCAGCTGCCAGTGTGATGTGACACGTCCACGTGGCCTGTAGCCTCTGGAAAACACCATGCTCATGAGAGAATGAGAATGAAAACATCAGAAAGCATTAGCATTATTTGAAAAGAGTTTGACTTTGCAGGCCACTTCAGCCCTCCGCAGCCCCCGCCTCAGGCCCTACTTTGAGAGCTGCTGGTCTAGTTGGATCCTCTCCTCCTGATGGTTTTCCCTCGCCCCGGAAGTCTGGTCTCCCTCTCTCTCTGGTGCCCACCTTTCTTTCTCCCCCACTGCCCACCCAACCCCATGCAGGATCCGCGCCAGTCCCCTGCTCGTCTTCCTTCTGGTCCTGGCTGCGGGCTTCTGGTTGGTGCAGCTGCTTCGCTCACTCTGCAACCTCTTCAGCTACTGGGACATCCAGGTGTTTTACAGGGAGGCCCTGCACATCGCCCCGGTGAGCTGGGTGCCCGTATCTGTGTGGAGGGTGCCGTGAGAGGGTGGGTAGAGGAGGGGGAAGAAGTGGGACTGTACAGATAAAAGAGCCAATTGGGAAGAGGGCAGAAAGAGCGAAGCCTTACTGACACCTGCCCTAGGCCCAGAATAATGTCCAGAGGGGGCTACCACCACTTAGAGAGCATGGCCCCTACCCTAAGGGAGTTTATTTAGGTGGCTCATGTAAGATGACATGGCTGGCACGGTGGCTCACGCATGTAATCCCAGCACTTTGGGAAGCCTAGTCAGGCAGATCATGAGGTCAAGAGATTGAGACCATCTTGGCCCACATGGTGAAATCCTGTCTCTACTAAAAATACAAGTTAGTTGGGTGTGGTGGCGCATGCCTGTAGTCCCAGCTACTTGGGAGGCTGAGGCAGGAGAACCACTTGAACCTGGGAGTCATAGATTGCAGTGAGCTGAGATCGTGCCACTGCACTCCAGTCTGGCAACAGAACAAGACTCTGTTTCAAAAAACCAAAAATGACATATAGTCACATGTTTGTGCTAAAAACATTGGATATTTAGAGGAAGGGTGGTCATCTGGCTTTCCAGAGCTGGAGGAATTTGGGTTGGGCTTGGGTGGGCAGGACAAGAGGGTGGGGAAAAGCCATGAGCTTTTGGAAGCTGCAGTGAGGAGATGGACCCACCAGCCTAAAACAAAGCTTTCAGTGCCATCTCCCCATTGCGGTAGGCCACTGCCTTGGCCTGTCACTGTCCCCTGCTTCCATTCTGCCCTTTGTTTCCTTGCCATCTTGAGCTGCTCTTCCCTCCTCTGTATCTGAATTATTTAAGGCACAGCTCAAAGGTAGCCTTCTGTAGCTTGCTTCCCTTGCTCCACTAGGAAGTCTGGAGCCCTCTGCATAGCCTTCCTGTGCAGCAAGGGGAGAGGTCTTAGAAGGCCCCTGAACAAGGGAGAGGGAGGAGGTCAGGGAAGCAGAGGTGGAGAGAGCCGAAGCTGGACCTCGGATCGGCTCTGGCGGGAGACTGCTCACCTGTCTCGTTCTCCTCCCTTCTTTCCCCTCCTCCCTGTTTCTTCCAAGGTAAGGGAAGGAGAGACACTGGGATGGACTGGAGAGGCTGGCCTGGGGACTTGACTAACCTGGACTAGAGAAGCTGAAATGAGGTTTGCAGCCTCCAAACGAGATCTGATAGCACCACGCCCTGCTATTTTTTGTATTTTTAGTAGAGACAGTGTCTCACTATGTTGCCCAGGCTGGTCTCCAGCTCCGAAGTTTAGGCGATCTGCCCGCCTAAACCTCCCAAAGTGCTGGGATTACAGGCGTGAGCCACCACCCCCCGTCAGCTATTTATTCTGTTTTGTGTGTACAACTGAGAGGGCCTCAGGCTCTTAAGGAGCTGAGAAGCCAGGTCCAACGTCTGGAGCCATCACCAGGAAGCACCTGACTACAGCAACATGAATGGCAGTGTTGATGAGGAACAGGGCAATTTAGAAGAGGATGAAGGAAGTAGGGTGTGCCCTTGTTAGTGACAGGGTTAAGGCAGGGCAGAACGGGAAAGGTGGGAGAGGGGGATGATGAGGGATGTAACTTGGCCATGGTAAGTTTGTGGCCGCAAACGCAGTTTGCCGGTTTTCAGGCCGTGCCCTTGGGGATGTGGAGCTTGAGCATCACTGTGGAGAGGAATGGGGGTCGCTGGCTCTCATCAGTTCCCCTTTCAGGAGGAGCTGAACTCGGTTCCCTGGGCAGAGGTGCAGTCCCGTCTCCTGGCGCTGCAGAGGAGCGGGGGCCTGTGCGTGCAGCCGCGGCCCCTGACCGAGCTGGACGTCCACCACCGCATCCTGCGCTACACCAACTACCAGGTGGCGCTGGCCAACAAGGGCCTGCTGCCGGCCCGCTGCCCACTGCCCTGGGGAGGCAGTGCCACTTTCCTCAGCCGCGGCCTGGCGCTAAACGTCGACCTTCTGCTTTTCCGGGGTCCTTTCTCGCTCTTCCGCGGGGGCTGGGAGCTGCCACACGCCTACAAACGCAGCGACCAGCGGGGCGCCCTGGCAGCACGCTGGGGGCGCACAGTGCTGCTGCTTGCCGCCCTGAACCTGGCGCTGAGCCCGTTGGTGCTGGCCTGGCAGGTGCTGCATGCCTTCTATAGCCACGTGGAGCTGCTGCGGCGTGAGCCCGGGGCGCTTGGGGCGCGCCGCTGGTCCCGCCTGGCGCGCTTGCAACTGCGCCATTTCAACGAGCTGCCACACGAGCTGCGCGCGCGCCTGGCCCGCGCCTACCGCCCCGCCGCCGCCTTCCTGCGCACCGCTGCACCCCCCGCGCCTCTGCGCGCGCTGCTGGCCCGCCAGCTAGTCTTCTTCGCGGGCGCGCTCTTCGCCGCGCTGCTTGTCCTCACCGTCTATGACGAGGACGTGCTAGACGTGGAGCACGTGCTCACCGCCATGACTGCGCTCGGGGTCACCGCCACCGTGGCCAGGTGCGACAGCAGATGCCCGGGGTGGTGGTGTGTGACGGTTTCTCTGATCTGGTGCCATGTGAGGTTCCCCCCTTAATCCTTACCTCTCCCACCACCGGGGCCCTGCAGCCCAGCATCCCACCGCGGGTCTTCCTAACCTCGGGCCCCTTCTCACGCATCCCGCCCTTCAGGTCTTTCATTCCCGAAGAGCAGTACCAGGGTCGTGCGCCGCAGCTCCTGCTGCAGACGGCCCTGGCCCACATGCACTACCTCCCGGAGGAGCCCTGCCCCGGCGGCAGGGACCGCGCGTACCGGCAGATGGCGCAGCTGCTGCAGTACCGAGCGGTGAGGGTCCGCGCGGCGGCGGGCTGCGGAGGAAGTTGGGTCTGTCTGCGCCGAGGGTCTGTCTGGGAGAGGACATGAGGCAAAAGGGCTAACCCAGGAGTCCAGGGAGTGACTGGGTGGGAGTCTTCTTGCCCTGGCGAGGGTCGCTGGGGGCTGCTTGGTCCTGATATCGCGGGTAGGGCCCTCAGCGACCCTTGCTCAGCTTCACCGCTGCTTCCCCAGGTCTCCCTCCTGGAGGAGCTCCTGTCCCCCCTCCTCACCCCGCTGTTTCTGCTTTTCTGGTTCCGCCCTCGTGCCCTGGAGATTATCGACTTTTTTCATCACTTCACTGTGGATGTGGCTGGGGTTGGGGACATCTGTTCCTTTGCCCTCATGGATGTGAAGCGCCATGGCCACCCTCAGGTCAGAGCCGTGTCCTGGCCCTGCGGGGTTGGGCTGGGTGGGATTTCGCTTGCCTCTTGGGAGCAGACCTGGGTTCCAGCCCTGGCTCCATTGCTTGCCACCTGTGCCCTTAAGAGAGTCACTTCCCTTCCCTATGCCCTCATGCCCTCGTCTGTCAGATGGTGACAATGGCAATGTGCCCTCCAGAGCACAGCCTAGGCCAGGCTTGTAATGACACAGATAATGTCCGTGGAGCCCATAATGGAGCTGCTGGCACATAGTAAAATCAGGAAATGGGAGCAAAGAACCCCCTGGGGGCCGACTAATGGGCTTGGCCCGTGGGTGGGGCCAGGCCAAAGACTGGTGGCTGGACCAAAGCTGTCAAGACCACGCTGGGCAAAGCATGGAGGCTCGGCCCTATCCCCGAGCTGGGTCTAGACCCCGGTTCTCCTCTGATGCTGTGGTTTTGGTGATGGCAAACAAGTCCCCATCATGCTCTCTGTTTCCCTCACATGGAAAATGGGGCCGTGTTTCCTGTCCCACCTAACCCCATAAGCTGGATGTCCTTAGCACCTGAAAGACTGTCCTTGCTCACAGTGGCTCTCGGCGGGACAGACGGAGGCCTCGCTGTCTCAGCGTGCGGAGGACGGGAAGACAGAGCTTTCTTTGATGCGGTTCTCCCTGGCACATCCTCTCTGGCAACCCCCAGGGCACAGCTCCAAGTTTCTTGGGCACCTCCGGGGCCGGGTACAACAAGATGCAGCCACCTGGGGCGCCACCTCGGCTCGCAGCCCCCCCACCCCGGGGGTGCTCAGTAACTGCACCTCACCCCTGGTGAGTCCCAAGCCTGGCCTCCCCTTCTACCCTCACCCCCCAACTCCTCCCCAAACCCTTCCCCTCTATCCTCACCTTGGGTGGTAACCTGCCTCGCCGGCCCCGCCCCCACCCTGCTCTCCTGCCTTCTTTAGGCCTCCCCTTCCTCCCCACT
The DNA here is from genome assembly GCA_963573385.1 of Cacajao melanocephalus. Taxonomy (NCBI): domain Eukaryota; kingdom Metazoa; phylum Chordata; class Mammalia; order Primates; family Pitheciidae; genus Cacajao; species Cacajao melanocephalus. The sequence goes on from CAUYLG010024185.1 coordinate 24,763, forward strand.
CCCTTTCTGTCCTCTCTTCTGACTCCCTCTTTGGCTTTCCCTCCCCTCTTGCGCCCAGCCTGAGGCCTTCCTGGCCAACCTCTTGGTGCACCCTCTCCTGCCCCCGAGGGACCTGAGCCCGACAGCTTCCTGTCCAGCTGCGGCCACAGCCAGCCTCCTTGCCTCCATTTCCCGAATTGCCCAGGACCCCAGGTGAGGGGTGGAGGCTGAGATGCAGGGATGTGGGGGGTGGGGCTGATCCTCTAGGATGGGGGAGCTGGGGCACTGTGGGGGGATTCGGAAGGGAAGCCCTCTGGGCTGTGGCGGGAGGAAGGTATGTCTTTTGACCTGCTTCATGCTGTGTTCCAGCTGTGTGTCCCCAGGAGGCACTGGGGGCCAGAAGCTGGCCCAGCTCCCAGAACTTGCTTCTGCTGAGATGAGTCTCCATGCCATCTACCTGCACCAGGTGAGCGGAGGGTGCTGGAAGGAGAAATGTGGGAAGCAAGCAGGTGAACAACATGGAGACTGAGGCAGGGGTGGAGTCTGAGGGAGGGCCTAGCACAGCCACAGGAGGAAGCTGAAAAGCCTCTGCCTCTGGGGCCCTGCCTTCCTTGGGGGTGGCCCTCATTCTTCCTCCTTTCCATGCAGCTTCACCAGCAGCAGCAGCAGGAGCCGTGGGGTGAGGCTGTGGCCTCCGACCTGTCCAGGCCCTGCTCCAGCCCCTCACAGCCACCCTCGCCTGACGAGGAGAAGCCATCTTGGTCAAGTGATGGTGAGGAGGGTGGGGTCTGCAGGCGGCAGAGCCTGGTGGACACTGGGCATCCTGGCACTGCCCAGCTGATGGCCTTTGTCACCAGGCTCCAGTCCTGCCTCTAGCCCCAGACAACAGTGGGGACCCCAGCGGGCCCGGAATCTGTTCCCCAGAGGGTTTCAGGTGACCACAGACACCCAGAAGGAGCCTGGCCAGGCCTCTTGCACTGACTGAGAGGACTCCTTAGGGTCAGTATGGCCTCCTGTGTGGGGAGGGAGAGAGGGCTGCATAGGCAGTTGGTTTGGAGTCAGACTCGAATGGATGGGAGCAGTGGTGGAAATTTGGGGAGATGGGGGGTGGTTATCTCTGGAACCTAGACCCCTAGACTGCTTGCCAAGAGCCTTCTCCTCCCACAGGTGCCTTGGCTTCCACAGCCACAGGAGATTGGAGGGTGGAGTAGAAGAATAATGGAGCCATCACTAGAGGCCCCGTAGATGACAGGCCCAGGTGCTTTAGTGGGGCAGGACCTGGGAGTCAGTGAGGAACTCGCCCTGAGAACAGAGAAAAGGTAGGAGAGGAGATGCTGATGGCAACTGGAAATAAGTCTTAGAGATGGTCCTCATCCGGAGGGGAGAAGGGGACACACCTGCAGTGTGTCCTGGAGCAGCTGCCTGGGAAGAAGTCCTCGAGTTTCCTCAAGGTAGGGGACAGAGGTCAAGGACTAGCCCGAGCTAAATGGAAGGGCAACAGTGAGGCAGGTGGGCTTTAAGGCCGTGGATTCGTCATGCTGGTGGCCACCGGCAGCACTTTCAGGTTCCTGGGGGCTTGCAGGGGATGGGGACTTGGGAATGCTGATGTTTTGGACTTCAGCACGGGTGTGGTATCTGAGGGAGTGGGTTGGCTCCCTGTGCTGTATGAAATAAGCAGTAAAGCTCGCTGATGGCTGTTGCACATCTCTGTGACTCTTGCTTCTGGCAGTCCCCACTTCTGGCAGCTGAGTGCTGCACCTGCCTTCTCCATCAAGAGCCTGAGACCTGCACGGGAGAGCTGCCCAGACTGGCTGGAAACCATGTTTTAGAGTGCAGGGTCAAGTGGAGTGCAGGACTCCCTGTCAAAAGAATAACCCCTTCCCCTCCTTCCCCCACACAACTGCACAAGTTAAAACAGAAATCTTGTCATTTTATGATTGTAATCCACATGGGCTGGGTTAGGCGCTTTAGTAGTTCTCGTAACATCTGGCACAGTCTCTTAAATCTTCCATAATAAATACATGATTTAGAGATTAGGCTTTACAGGTAAGATACTCCTGAGAAAGGTAAGGGGAATCTAACATTCGCCTAAGAAACAGGAAGTGGGTAGCAGTAGGCCCTGGATACCGCTGCCGGGAGGGGCCTTCCAGATTTAGGCGGACCCGGGTCCGAGGCAGCAGGCCTAGAGAGGGAAGGAGGCTTTTTGCTCCTTCCTGGTGGAATAATGCTGAATTCTTGCAGCCTCCGGACAGATGTGGGAAGGCACCACCTCAAGACGGGAGGAGCGGGGCTGGTCCTGGTCGGGCGGACCTGAGTGCCGCGGCTGCTCTCCAGGAACTGGAAGGGAAAGCCAGGCGGCTCTCAGGGGCCATTGGTGTCTGAGGCGGGCGGGTCGAACGCCCAGGGCACTGCGCCCCGCAACTGCCGCTCCTGCAAGGAAAAACTCTGGGTGCGTATGCGGCTTGTCACCTCCTGGGTGCGCAGCGTGAGCCCAAAAATGTCTTCGTGGTAGCGTTGCTGATCCTGTCGGGAAAGTGCGCAGTGGATGAGAACCCCAGTCGGAGACCTGAGCGGGAACCCGGCACGCCCTGGGCCTCGTCCCCGCCCTGGCCTGCCCCTCCGCACCCGCAGCACGCCGATGACGTCGCCGGCCTCGTCCAGCTCCATGTCGCCCTCGGTCGCCAGGATGCGCTGCACGGTCTGCAGGACGTTGGTTGCCATGGTGACATCACCGCAGACAAACATGTGGCCCCGCTCGAGGCACAGCACGCGGTGCACCTCCGCAGCCAGCTCCGTCCTTAGGATGTCCTGCACGTAGGTCTGCAGGGCGGCGGGGTTAGGATGGGTCCTGGTGGGGTGGGTGCGGGGGCGCAGCCTGGGGCGGCTGGCTGGCCCTGGGTGTGAAAGACTCCGGAGCCCACCAGGTGGGGCCTGCGTGCCCTGAGGCGGTGTCTAGAGGGGCAGCGCCGAAGGGGAGGGGCGGGCCTCGAGGGGCTGGGACACGAGGGTGGGCTGGCGTGCGTGCTGGTGGCTGAGGGGTCTTGGGAAGTCGTGGGAAGCCGCGGGAGGGCTCTGGTCGGTGCACCCCCATGGAGTGCACGAGTCCTCCCCTCTTTCCCTATCTTCAGGTTACCATTGCGCCCTCAGGGTCTCACACCTTGGGATTGTCGGGTTCCCGGGAGAAGGCAGTGAGGACTCGGCCAAACACCCCGCGCTGCTGGGCGTCCTGCACCTCGTCGCGGTAGAGATGGTCAAGTTGGGAGCATCGGCAGCCAAACACCAAAGTCATGGGGGCGGGCTGCAGCCCTGCAAGCAACAGTGGCTTGGGAAGGCCCTTATCCCAGGGCACAGGGCTAGCGGGGCCTCCCCACTGGCCACCATCGCGCAGCCTGGCAGCCCAGCGTTTTGGGCTGAAGCCACCATTACTTTGGCTGTTTCATCTCTAAGAGTGTGCAGAATGCTTTCACGGAGACCCTGCACATGCCTGATTCACAGAAGGAAGGGAAGCGCAGGTGAAGTGGTGATTTCCTTCATGGAGGTGGCCCCTGGTGGAGCTGTGCGAGAATGTGCGGCTTAGGACTCAGAATTCTCTGCCCTTTGCATTGTGTGACATAGCAGTCCCCTTCCTTACTCCCACTCCATATTCTCCCACACTTTTAACTCTCCTCCCAGTCACAGCCCTCTTCTTTTGATTGACAGACTACCCTGGGCAACCGATGCTCAATCTGAACACCTTGGAGCATCCTTAGGTCTTGGATGGACCCTGGACAGCTCTGGCACAGTCCAGAATCCACCTCGGGCAGTTCTTCTTTGAGTCTTAGCTCTATCCCTTCCAAAATTCGATTTTCCTTTGTCCATAATCCAGTCAACACCTACTATGTGCCAGGCACCAGGCAGCCAGACACACAGGGCCCAGCCCTTGCCTCAGTACCTACCGTCCCCTCAATCTCATGAGCATCTTTTCAGCTTTGTGGCCTCCATTTCCTGCCTTTCAGCCCCACCCCTCCAAGCAGTCCTCTAGTCCCCAGCCTCACCTTTGCTCTCAATGTCGTGCAGCCGCTCCTGCCAGAATCCCCGGAAGGGGGCAATGCCAGTGCCTGGGCCCACCAGGATGCAGGGCAGGCTGGGATCGGGCGGCAGCCGGAAGGAGGGAGCCCTAGCAGAGAGACACTCCATCAGGTCCCCTTTGCCTTCCCTGCTCCCCTGTTCTCACCATACAGGGCGGGTGGAGCGAGGAGAACCCAAGCTCTCCTGATAAATGAGTTGATATTTGTGAAGTCCTTAAAGCAGTGTTTGGCTCATAGTAAGCATGATGGGTTTATTAAAAGAACTCTGGGCTCATGTCTGTAATCCCAGCATTTTGGGAGGCTGAGGTGGGAGGATTGCTTGAGCCCGGGAGTTTGAGAGCAGCCTGGGCAACATAAAGAGACTGCCCATCTCAAGAAAAAAAAAAAAAAAAAAAAAAAAAAAAATCTGTTTGTTGAAACTCTTTGGATCTGCAGTTTCTGGAGATTGTGCCAAAGGAAATATAGTTCATTTTGGCTTGAAGAATACTTAGATGACTCAGGGGATTTAGAAAATGTGGGGAGAGTGAAAGACATACTTTCAGTTCATTATGGGTTCACTGAGTGTGTTTATTTTAAATGCCCTTAATAGTGGTATTTAGTTTATGTTCAGTAGATTGGTACAGTTTATCTGTAATTTAGCCACCTGGGTGGATTGGAGTCACCAGGCCCAGCTGATGTCAGCCTAGGACCTATTCTCAGTCCTACTAGGACTTCTGGTTCCTGGCTGTGAGAGGGAGCAAGACTTCTGGACACAGCATGAAGGAAGGGTCTCTTAAAATCCCTCACCTTCAGGCTGGGTGCGGTGGCTCACGCCTGTAATCCAAGCACTTTGGGAGGCGGAGGCAGGTGGATCATGAGGTCAGGAGTTTGAGACCAGCCTGGCCAACATGGTAAAACCCTGTCTCTCTACTAGAAATATAAAATTAGCCAGGAGTGGTGGTGCACTCCTGTAATACCTGCTACTCGGTAGGCTGAGGTGGGAGAATTGTTTGAATCTGGGAGGTGGAGGTTGCAGTGAGCCGAGATTGCACCACTGCACTCCAACCTGGCTAACAAGAGACCTTGTCTCAAAAAAAAAAAAAAAAAAAATTAGCTGGGCATGGTGGTAGGTGCCTGTAATCCCAGCTACTCGGGAGGCTGAGACAGGAGAATCTCTTGAATCCAGGAGGCGGAGGTTGCAGTGAGGTGAGATCATGCCACTGCACTCCAGCCTAGGAGACAGAGCAAGCCTCTGTGTCTGGAAAAAAAAACTCCTTCACCTTCTTTGAGCCCTCAGTGACACCAAGGCCAAGGGTAGTCTTTACCCTACCTAGCAGTTCTCTCTGGAGTGAGTGAGGATACAGTGACTATAGTTCCCAGGTGCCATGCGGCCCCACATCAGACGGCCCAGGGACAGAGAGAGGAACACAGAAGCTGCACTTTCAGAAAGCCACAGGGCCAGCTGGTTTGATCCCAGCTCTGGCTCTGGGAGCTGTAGATTCAGGGGAAAACTCTGAGTCTAAATGGAGAGAGCCAAAGCTTAGCCAGAGTTCTGAAGTGACCTAACGACACCACATGCTTGACATGTTACAGAGCTCCCTCCTGTTTCCAGTGACACTCCTCACCAGTGACGCTCCTCACTCCTCACCAAAGCTGTCACCCTGGCCCTGGGCAGCTCCCCACTGAGGCCTCCATCTCACTTACCCCCGGATGAAGCAGGGCACAGGGTCTCCAGGCTTGAGTTGGCTTAGCCACGTGGAGCAGACTCCATAATGCAGGGGGCCCAGCCCATCTAGGGGGTGGGGAGGAGAGGCTGGTGAGGGGCCAGAGAGGGGCCTGTCCCACCCCCGCTGTGGCCAGGCCTGCTCCTGCTAGTTGCCTCACCCTGGGTCCTGTATGCCAGCACAGCTACAGTGAGGTGGATCTCTCCTGGGTGGGTGCTGGGTGCTGAGCTGACTGAGTAGTACCGGGGCTGCAGCAGAGGCAGCTGGGTGAGGAGCAGTGGAGCAGGCAGTGCCACCGACGGGAACTGCTCCAGCACCTCCAGCAGCGTGGGGCAACGGAACCACTTCCACTCCTCGTAGCGCCGGGGATCCTGGCAGGGCAGGATGCAGTGGGTTAGGGGCCCCATAGCCCTTCCTAGTGACCTCCCTTCTTCATTCCTCCCCTGCTGAGCCTCCTTAGGGGTTCTTCCTCCTCAGTTCAGGCCAACAGAGCTTTCTTTAAGACCTGGAGAATCCAGCCGTGAATTCCTCCCTGGGGAGCTGGGTCTTAAAGCACCAGTGCACGTCAGTCAGTAGAAGAAAGTCCAGGGAGGACCTTGCATGGGGGTTTCCTGCCACTGGGGCCCCCACCCAGCTCATCCCGTCTCTCTAGCCCCTGTGCCTCACTGGGAGGGGGGGCCCAACCTGGCTGAGGGCCTCCAGCTCCTGCTGTTCCCTGGGCTCTTCTGCCAGGGTGCTCAGCAGCCGCAAGAGCTGAGGACTGGGTGGGGAGGTGATGTCCAGGAAGAAGGTGAGAGCCTGGCGCAGCGTGCACGGGGGCAGCCGGGGGTCCCGCACCCAGCCGGGGGGAGGGCCACCTGCGGATGGTGCACAGGGAGCTGTGAGGACAGGGCCTAGCGGAACTGCAGTGCCTGGGCTGATGTTTGCATTTTGGGAACTGTTAGGGGCCTGCCCTTAAGCTGCTGGATGGGCCTGTCTGGGCAGCCTCAGTGTGTTGTTTGGGGGCCCCTGGCTGGACTGGGTTGGTTTGGGATCCTCTGCCTCTGACCCCACCCACCCTTATTTTAAATAAAGCCCAGACACTGATGTGGCAGCAAATAGCCCCAGTGCCAGCTCCAGAGCAAGCTAGATTGCCAGGGGAGCCTTGGGGAGGAGCCCGGAGGGAAGGGACAGCTTTCCGGTGAGGGTGCGTTTGAGGGTGTGTGGATGGTCCAGCAACAAGGCCAGCCTGGCATCGGGCAGCACAGCCAGGTCTGACCCCAGCTGCTGAGCTGTGGAGGAGGTGGCCATGCCCTGGATCCTGAGCTCCAGGAGACCTGGGGCTGGGGGTGGGGCTGGGCGTGGGGTCAGTGTGCCCTGTTGCGTCCCAGGCTGCCCCTCACCAGGGCTGCCCTTTTCCAGCTGCTCTACTGCCACGGGCTCAGTGGGTGCCGGTGGGTCCTCCACGCGGCTCAGCAGCGCCTCCACAAGGCCAGGCCGGTTGGGTGGGCAGACGCCTATGTGGTCCCCCGGCTGGTACTGCAGCCCCTCCTGGCCTCCAGTGTCCAGGCGCACCAGGATGGTGGCCCGCCTGGGGGTGGGAGAGGGGCACTTATGGGGAGTCAGGGAGGGGTGGGGGTGGGAGGATGTGCAAGGAGGAGGATCCAGGGTGCGGGTGTGCAGGACAGGTCGGGGGGCGGTATGGGAGGAGGAGGATCCAGGTGCGGGTGTGCAGGATAAGTGTAGGGGGTGGTAAAGCTGTCATCCTCACGTAGACTTGCTGCTTTGCAGGTTTTCCACTGAGAGGATTGTAGCCTGGAACATCTTCCGCCTGTGCACGTGGATCAGACCTGGGGGGTCGAGGGGCAGCCTGAGCTAGGGAGCAGGGCCTGGCCCCTGAGTGCTTAGTCCTGGGGTGGGGGTCCTCAGAGAGCCAGCAGGGTCAGGGTGAGGGCAGGGCCGCACCTGGCAGCAACTGCAGGCCCTCGGCCTGGGCGCTCAGCCGGTACCTCTGGCGCTTCCAGCTCCGTTTGGGGCTGAAGATGTCTCGGGCGGCAGCTTTGGCATCCTCTCCCACACAGAAGGTCTCACAGGCGGCCTGAGGGATAGGCTGGTGAGGCTGAGGACCTCTCGCCACCAGGGAGCACCCTAGTGGGGAACCTGGATGGCTTAACTGCCTGTTGCTCTGGGGGGTCGGCAGCCCCAGTGGCTGAGGCAGGCACCAGCGATAGCACCTTTTCCGCCAGCCCATTTCATAGCTTGGCCGCTGGGCCCAGGGACCTGGCTCGCTCCTCCTCTGCACGTCCTGATTGGTGTCATTGTTCCTTATCTGGTGAGTGTTAATCCCGTGATTTGAGAAGCAAAGCGCTTGGCACACAGTGGCTCTGTGAAGGTGTCTGTGTGTTCAGACCTGCACTCAAATTCCAACTCCCGTACTTACAGTTACATGCCTCAGTTTCCCCATCTTTACACCTCATTGGGTTCTGATGAAGATTAAATGAGGTACTTTATGTAAAGCCCTTAGCACAGCGTGTGCAGATAGTAAGTGCTCCTGGGTAGGGATGCACAATTCAGGAGGCATAGGAGGCCCCACCGGGCAGACCCTGGGGAGGGTGTGAATCCTGTGTGCTCCTGGTCAGGCACAAAGCCCGGCCAGTCCCAGGCTTGAAATCCAGGGCTCACCGGTGATTGGCTGAGCCTCATATCACCAAGTCCCATTAATCTTTCTTTTGTGGTGCGTGTGAAGTCTTATATCTCTTCCTTCCTCAGCTCCCTCCCTTCCTTCCTAACTCCACTGCTGCTGCTCTTGTTAGCTCAGCCTTCCTGCTTCTGGTTCAGTGATGCTCTAATCCATCCTACGCCTCTGAAGTCCTATTCCCAAAACTTTACGGTGTGGTCTCATCCCGCTCCAATGGCTCTTTTTGATTAAATTCTTTAAGTTTTATTTTCCATCCCCTTCTTCCCAATTGGGGCCTATGTGTTTCTCCAGCCTGACCTCCCCCTCCTTAGCAAAACTCCCCACTGCCCCAGGCAGCCCTCCCCCTCCCCCTGCTGTTAGTATGCCCTCCTCCTCCTCCAATCAAGGCAAATTTGCTGAGCTCCAGCCTGGGGCCCGGGGGAGCAGCACTGCCTTGAACAGTGTAGCATGGGGAGATGGAACTCCTGTCAATTGCAGACACAATCCCCAGACAGGCAGCACTGCCCCTGAGGAAGCCCAGGTTTAAAAAGCCACGGCCCCAGGGCCCACCTCTCCCTGTGCTTGCTCTCCTGGCCCCGGACTAGCTGTGTGGTGCAGGCACCGCCCCAGGCTGTCTGGCTTCTCACTTCCTGTGGCTTCTGTGCTGGCTTCAGCTTCAACCCTTGCCTGTCTGACCTTCTCTCCGTCCCTTCCTTCTCCCTCCATCCTGCCCGTCCTGGGTGGGGTGCCCTGCCCTGCACCCCCTCCCTTTGTGCACCCACTCGTGGCACCCAGCCTGGGCCTGGCTGAAGCTCCCTCCCACTGGGGTGTGCCTGCTGTCTTTTGGCTGCAGTTCTACCTGGGCTAGGCACCCTCTGTGGTCGGCAGGGCCAGTCGTCCTTGGCCCCTGACCCGGAAGAGCTGGCTGTGCCATGGAGAGATGAGGGTGGATTTTGGAAGGAACAGGAAGGGACCAAAGAACCAAACAGAATCAGGGCAGCAGTGAGGCCTCCAGCCGCAACACTGCAGGCCAGAGGAGGCATCCCAGGTGGGAGCGAGTCAGAACAGGGGCGGGGCTGGGCTCACCTGGAAGGCGGCCTGGGCCCAGCCACGGAAGGCCTCCTCCTGGCCACACAGCTCGTCACCCTGGCCCAGCTGCAGCAGCCGTTCCCCGCCCAGTTCCTCCAGCCGCGTGTCCACCGCTCGAGCAAAGGCGCAGAAGTGGGGGTACGCCCGGGAGCCCAGCCCGAACACACAGAACCTGGGGTGCAGGGGTTGTCACTGGAGCTCCCTTCCCAGCCCACATTTGCCCAGGCAGCTTGCCCACCTGTTGCTCCCCTCTTGATGAGGCCCCGACCTGAGGGTGCCCAGGGCCCCTGCACTGTCTGTGTTACTGGACTCCTTCCTCTTCCGCCGCCACGAGGACACCAGTGGGTCTGAGCAGGAGACGCTGTTGAAGCGGATCTTATAACTCCTGGCAAGAGAGGACAAAGACAAGGTTGTCACAGGGCCCTGGAGACACAGCCCAAGCCCAGGCCCAGGCCTAGCCCTGGGGATAGCTGCAGGGTCTCTGCCTCTGCAACAGGAAAGGCCCTGCCCTTGGGAGGGGCTGAGGGCCAGCATCCCAGGGGACTCCCAGCCTGGGTCCTGCCACACCACACCCTCCTCTCTGAAGGAGACCTCAGGATGGTCTAGCTCTCAGAAGCTGGCAGGTCCAGACTGCCACTCCAGCCTGGAAGGAAGGCCATCCTGGAGCCCTGGCTTTTGGTGGGAAAATGAGTTGAGGTACAGAGGGAGAGCTCTTCAGACCCCCGTCCGTTTGGGTCTCCAAATGCCTCAGCTCCCCCAGCTCTGCTGAAACTCTTGCCCAACTCACTTGTGCTGCTCCGGCCGCGGGGAGCTGTTGTAGGGGCCGGACATCTCCATCAGGGCAGCTGCAAAGCTCTGGCAAAGCAAGCGTTGGCATCAGGGTTAGTTTTGTTTCATTTCAAACTACATAGAAGTTTAAAACTGTACCAGCTGGCCCTTATTATTAGTGATTTGTAGCTTTTAAGTTTTATTTGTTTTGAAAATTTCAAAAGCAGTCTGACGTTTTTGAAAAATGACATTACAGAAATGAGGTGGGGCGCGGTGGCTAACGCCTGTAATCCCAGCACTTTGGGAAGCTGAGTCGGGCAGATCAGGAGATCAGGAGTTCGAGATCAGCCTGGCCAGCATGGTGAAACGCCGTCTCTATTAAAAATACAAAAATTAGCCAGGCATGGTGGCGTGCACCTGTAATCCCAGCTACTCGGGAGGCCGAAGCAGGAGAATTGCTTGAACCCAGCAGGCAGAGGTTGCAGTGAGTCGAGATCATGCCACTGCTCTCCAGCCTGGGCGACAGAGCGAGACTCCATCTCAAAAAAAAAAAAAATGACATTACAGAAATGAGTAAAGTAATAAGAGAAAGACTGCCCTATCTTCCCTCCAGGCATATCGCTATTGACAGGTGTTAGCCTTGCACCTTCCAGCCCTTTTTTCCTTGTGCTTACGTGCATGTGCATATTTATAGGTTTTTTTAAAAAAATAAAAGTGGTACTATACTTCCTTGCATTTATGTATTCCTTGTGTAATTTATTGCAGACATCCCTCCAGGTCAACACATCAATATTGACCTAAGTATTATTATTGCTTTTAGATACGGGTCTTGCTCTGTTGCCCAGGTTGGGGTGCAGTGGCTTGATCATAGTTCACTGTAACCTCGAACTCCTGAGATTAAGGGATTTTTCTGCCTTCCTAGTAGCTGGAACTATAGGGGCGTTCCACCACACCGGGTTAATTTTTAAATTTTCTGTAGAGACAGGGTCTTGCTGTGTTGTTTAGTCTGGTCTTGAACTCCTGGGTTCAAGTGATCCTCCTACCTGAACCTCCCAAAGCATGACCTCATTCTTTTTAGTGTTTACATAGTACTTGACTTCACTGAGACGGAAGGGCAGCAGGGTGGTCTGGGAACAGTGCTCCCTCAAACGTCCTTGTACGTGTGCCCTGCTCCCCCTTTTAAATACTTCAGTCAGGTAATCTTTAGAGGTGGAGTTGCTGAATCCCCACTTGTTGGGGCACCGGATCATCCTTGCAGCAGCAGCGGAGGGGGCGGCTCTTTCCTCACTCCTGGCCAGCAATGGCTAGGGCCAATCTATCCTGTGTTAGTGGATTTCATGGGTGGACAAACTCAGTTCCTTCGGTGGTGTCCTGGTCTCTAGCAGACAGTGTTCGGGCCGCCCTCCTCAGAAGACTGTGGGCCTGTTTGTGCTGCCATGAAGCAGCAGCATGATGCGGACCTTCCAGAGGGAAGGAAGCTGGAAGGAAGCACATCTGGTGCCGAACTGCAGATGCCTCTGGGTGGTGGTTCCCAGGTTTGCCATGGTTAGCAAGTACTATTTGAATTTCATTTTTGAATGTTTTGTCAGCGTGCAACACATGTCCAGAGGCACACATATGTTGTAAATGTACAGCTCTATGGGTTTTCACAAACTGTAATCCCAGCACTTTGGGAGGCTGAGGCGGGTGGATCACCTGAGGTCCGGGGTTCAAGACCACCCTGGCCCACGTGGTGAAACCTGTCTCTACTAAAAATATAAAAATTAGCTCAGCGTGGTGGCAGGTGCCTGTAATCCCAACTACTCAGGAGGCTGAGGCAGGAGAATTGCTTGAATCCAGGAGGCAGAGTTTGCAGTGAGCTGAGATGGTGTCATCGCACTCCAGCCTGGGCCTGGGTGACAGAGCGAGTCTCTGTCTCAAAAAAAAAAAAAAAAAGAAATATTACCCGAATCCTAGAAGCCACCTTCGTGCCTCCTTCCTATCACTGCCACCCCACCCCAGGGGTGACTAACTCCCCTCCTAATTTCTGACTCCATGGATTAGTTCTGCCTGTTTCTGAACTTTATTAAAGTGAATCCTGTGGTACAGTATATATTCTTTAGTCTGGCTTTATTTACTCTTCACATTTTTTGAGATTCACCTGCATTGTTGCGTGTGGTTGTATTTTGTTCACACTTAGTGTGATATGGCACTTGAATACACCACAATTTATCATTTTTTGATAATGGTCATGTGAATTATTTCCAGCGTAGGGTATTACACACAAACTTGCTATAAATATTTTTGTTCTTTTTTTTTTTTTTTAAGATGGAGTCTTGCTCTGTCGCCAAGCTAGAGTGCAGTGGCGCAATCTCGGCTCACTGCAACCTCCGCCTCC
>CAUYLG010024186.1:0-98924 GCA_963573385.1 Cacajao melanocephalus
AGCCTGGGCAGTAGAACAAGAATCCTGTTCTCTCTCCCTCTTTTTCTTCCTCTTTCTTTCTCTCGTACATTCTTTTTTTTTTCTTTCTTTCACTCTCACTTTCTTTCCTCTCTTTTCCTTTCTTTCAAAAAATTAAAAAAAAAAAAATGACACATTTAATGTAGGTATAAAAACAGTGTACTAGATTTAATACAGTGTGACTAGCTTAGCATTTTAATTGTAAAATTTCAAAATTAGATTAAATCGCATGAAACTCTTGAAAATATTACTCTTTTTTTGCAGTAGTTAATCTAAGAATAGCCAAATGGATTTTATCATGGTGTAGGATAAGTTCACTTAGAACTAGCAGAAAATTTTTACAGAGTTTTAAAAAAGGAGGCCGAGTGCGGTGGCTCACACTTGTAATCCCAGCACTTTGAGAGGCTGAAGCAGGAGGATCACATGAGCCCAGGAGTTTGAGACCAGCCTGGGCAACAAAGCGATACCACCATCTCTAAAAACATTAAAATAAATCTAAAAAAATAATAAATAAGGTTGTCTAAAGATGCTAATGAAAGACTTCTGACATGAAATAAGGCACTTAAATTTTTTAAAGTGACGAAAAATTCTACCTTAGTAATAAGAGAAATACAAATTAAAACAGCAAGATACCAGCTTTTGTGTAACTAAATAGCAAAAAAAATTTTTTAATGGTAAAATTCAGTGTTGAAATCAGGACACACAGACACAGGGAAGGAAGCAACACATACTGGGGCCTGTCGGGGGAGGGGCTGGGAGTAGGGAGAGCATCAGGATAAATAGCTAATGCATGTGAGGCTTAATACCTAGGTGATGGGTTGATCTGTGCAGCAAACCACCATGGGCACATGTTTACCTGTATAACAAACCTGCACATCCTGCACATGTATCCTGGAACTTTAAATTAAATTTTAAAAAAATGATTAAAGAAACTTTCAGTGTTGACCTGGGTATGAGGAGGTGGGTGCTGTCACTGCGAGTGGGAATTGACACACTCTTTCTGGTAAATGCTTTTGTTTGGGATTCTTGTAATTATTCTATTAGTAGTCAGTCATCTTTCCTGAGGGCATGGTCTAACTCAGGCACAGAGACATTTATCAAAGTGTTATTCATACTAGAAAAGTATCAGAAACAATTCAAATGTTCAACAAAAGGAAAACAGTTAAGTCAATTTCAACATATCCAAATTATGAAATATAGCTATTAAATAATGCTTTCAAAGCATAATTAACAACTTGTGAGAATTCTCCCAATATGATGTACACTATGTGTGTGTGTGTATATATAGTAGTATACCAATTTTACCATCAATAGCTTTGCATAGAATAATTTTTAAAAGACTAGAGAGAAACAAAATGTGCTTTCAGATTTTTCCAAAATTTCTTCAGTGAGCATTTATCCTATAATCAGAAAGAAGTGAATAAACATTAGTGTAAAATAATGATTTTAAACAAATGGCCCTAATAGTTCACTTCAAATGGCTGAGGTTTTATTGTGTGGAGCACATACATATTGTACTTAATGAAAAAACTATTACTAGTTTTCATTAAGGAGCCATTCATTTTTTAAAATGACACATTTTATGTAGGTACATTTTCACATTTAGATGGCCAAAATGAAGTCCTGAGGGCTTTCGTCTGAAATCGTATGGCTGACCACTTTAAGCGAACTCTAAACTTCTCTGATGAGAACTTTGGCACAGTTTCATCAATTCTAGGAAAACACTTCTGCAGTACTTAATAAATGATATGAGTAAGGAAAATGGGAAGAGGACTAAGTAAGTAGTTCCAAAAAGAGAAACCTTTTAAAAATGGAAAAAAGACAAATCTTCCTGTCCTTGAATTCTTCCCCTTCACCACCCCCTCCTTTCCTTGGCCTAGCTGGAACGCACAGTCACATTAAGTGGTGCCTTGCCCTTTGACGGACTCTCTCAGTGAAAGTTCAGATAGCCATCTAGTGGAAAGAAGACTCTTTAAGAATGACTTTCCTCCAGACACCCAATATCATGTTTGTTCAGTTGGCTTGTCCAAACAATTTTTCTGTGTTTTCACCAGAGTAGTATCAACTTAGCATGAAGATTAAAGCTGTTCTCCATCTGCTTTATCTGCCGTTCTTAATTAGAACCTGATGACAGAAATCAACTTTGATTCAAGGCTGATTGTTCCCGGAGAATCTCATTATTATTGTAAAAAGTTTTCCTTTTTCGTTCTTTTTTTTATTAACCACATTGATTCTGAGCATCTATATGGCAGCAGTGTAGGGTAAAAAGAAAATAATTTTCTTCATTTAATCATGTATTCAGCATCTGCTCTGTTAGATGCTGTGGGGCATATTGAAGTTGTATAAAGTCTGGTAGAGAAGATAAAGCATGCACAAAATTAGTTTTTAATACAAATTTGAGGTAATAAGTACTCAAAGGTACAGGTACAATGTATATGGAAATTCAGAGGAGCAGTATTTCTGGTTAAGGAATCGTGTGTTTTGAGTTTTCTTTTAGAAATTAAATGTGCATTGTTCTGATGGACTGAACATGCTTACATGCTTTATTTTACTTTATGAGAAATTAAGAGGCAAATGTTTGTATATCAGTCCTTTAGGCAAGTAATGGACTTCAGAGTGCCTTAATGGTTTTCAAAAAAGTCTATAAATATTTATTAAGCCTACACTGAAGGAGTCTGCAGTCTACCAACTGTAATGAAATGTAATTTTATGCATAACATAAAGTAATTACTTGTAGAAATAGTTAATTGGTCCAATTAGATGTTATTCTTATTTTTTTCTTTGAGATGGAGTCTTGCTGGGTCGCCCAGGCTGGAGTGCATTGGCACCATCTCGACTCACTGCAGTATCCACCTCCCAGATTCAAGTGATTCTCCTGTCTCAGGCTCCTGAGTAGCTGGGACTACAGGTGTGCGCCACCACGTCTAGCTAATTTTTGTATTTTTAGTGGAGACAAGGTTTCACTATGTTAGCCAGGCTGATCTTAAACACCTGACATCAAGTGATCCACTTGCTTCGGCCTCCCAAAGTGCTAGGATTATAGGCGTGAGCCACTGCACCCGGCTAGCTATTCTTAATTGAGAAATTGGGAGCCTAGTCTTGGTGTCAGGTGTCTTGTATTTAACCAGTTAGCAGAGCTAGTTATCTGGACCACCTGCTCAGCCTTGGCGGTGCTGTGATACAGCAGGGAAAACGTAAACTTGGGTTCTGCTACTTGCTGGCTTTGGGACCTGGTAAGTTTTACTTTGTCTTTCTATTCCTTGGTCTTCTCATCTTTAAAACATCTCCTAGGATTCTTGTTAGGATTAAATGAAATGCTATATGTTGCTATGATTTGAATGGATCCCCTCAAAATTCAGATATCGAAACTTAACGGCTAACTTGATAATATTAAGCGGGGGGATTGCCTTTAAGAGGAAATTAAGGCTGTGAGGGCTCCTCCCTCCTGAAAGTGATCGAAGCCCTCATAAAAGAGGCTTCACTCAGCACTTGGCCCTCCTGCCCTCTGCCATGTGAAGACGCCGCATTTCTCCCCTCCAGAGGATGTAAGATGCCATCTTGGAAGGAAAGACCATGCTCCTCACCAGACACCCAGCCTGCCCACGCCTTGATCTTAGACTTCCCAGCCTCCAGAACTGTGAGAAATAGATTTCTCTTCTTTACAAATTACCCATTCTGTGGTATTCTGCTATAGCAGCACAAACTGACCAAAACATATATGAAGCCCCTGACTCAGTTCTCTATATATAATGCTTCTTCCCTGCCATGTCTTGACTTGTTTGAAGGATCAGCAGTTAACAATGAAAAGTTTAAAATGATCTCAGTATTCTTTCTTTTACCTCTTGAGGGTGAACGTTTTGAACTGGGGTGGCTTAGATTAACTGCCTAAAATCACAGTTGTTTCATATAGATGAGGGATTATTTGAAAATCTGAGTCAGAAGATGAGAAGCAGGAAATCAGATTTTCCCTGGCTGTAGCTGTGCGCCTCCTTCTAGCTCAGACTATCTCAATAGTTAATACTTGCTGTTTTACTCAAAATTGAGCTCACTAAAATCTCAGTGATTTCTTCGTTGAAGATTACCAGTAGATAGCTTTTAATTCCCTGGCGTGTCTGCTTTACTGTTTTCATGCTTGTTTTTCTAAAGTCTTGAGTCAGCGTCTTTATCCTTATCAGCGTTTGGCCTTTGTCTACTCTATCTCTGTAAATCATTTGCAGGAGGGTTAAATTCCATCTGACGCAAATTGTGATTTTAAAAATAAATTGCATTGTCCTACTGTCTCTGAAAATAAAAGCAGATAATTTTCATAAGTCACTTATTTAAGAAGTAGCACAAACTAAATGCCAACCACTCAAAGTTGTAAACTTGCTAGACATTTTTAAGCTTCAAGGTCTTTGTTTTCTGTTTCAGGTAAAAATGGTCAGCACTAAACACTTCTTCAGAAATTTAAAAAAAAAAGGTCTTTATCACAATCTGAGTCTTCATCTTAACTGGGATTTTTACCAGAAAGCTTTTCTTTCTCATTTGGGAGTTTTATGCTGGTTGAAATTTGGCTTTAGCTGAAGTATAAGGAGGCATATTTCCTTGTGTCTGATTAGGTTCAATGTCTTTTCCTCTTGCAGATTTTATATTCAGTTGTCAACAATTTGCTTGTGCTCAGCATTGAAATATGGTTTGTGATTTCTGTACTTGCCTGATTAAACTGGAAAAATCTGAAATAAACTGGAACTGTTTTCTGAAATTGGAAGGGATTTAGATAATGGTTTGATGGAGGAGGAGTGGAAGATGGGGTAGCATATTTTAAACGTTTAGATTTTTGCCACTGTTCATGCTAATGTAAAAGACCTTGTTTAGATGGCGCCTATTCCCTGTAGATTTTGTAGCTCAGTATTAACAAATATCTATTTAGTGCCTGCTATATGTAGGGTGTAATATAAAATAGACAGATTAATAACATGATTCTTTCCTCAAGAAATTTGTCGGAATTAGGAGGTAGGAATAAAGGAGATGAAGATACATGTGCTGAGTGCAAAGTTCAAGGAAAATTGAAAAGATGCAGTCTCCTTGGGAGTGAGGTGGGATGGGAAGTGGGGCAGGATATAGATGGAGAAAAGTTTCTAGGAGGAGGTACTTAATTAAGGCTCAGAATCATGAAAGTGCTGGAAAGAATGCAGAGAGCTATGAGCAATCTGATAGGTCCACAGGGCTACCTAGGGTCTGGTGTGATCCAGCTCACTGCAGCCTAGAATTCCTGGGCTCATGGGATCCTTCCACGTCAGCATCTCCAGTGTCTGGGATTATGGGTGCATGCCAAAATACTTGGTTAAGTTTTTTTAAACATTTCTTTTAGAGACAGAGTTCTTGCTATGTTGCCCAGGTTGGTCTTGAATTCCTGGCCTCTAGCAGTCCTCCCACTTCAACCTCCTGAGTAGCTGGGATTATAGGTGGGAGCCACTGTGCCTGGCCTCTTTCTCCTAAAACAGTTTTATTGAGGTATAATTTACATACCATAAAACCCACCTATGGAAGCATACAATCCAGTGATTTTAAAATTAAATTTATAGAGTTGGGCAATTGCCACCTCAATCCAGTTTTAGAACACTGCTTTGTCCCTAGAAGTTTCCTTTCTTCTGATTTACAGTCAATCCCTGCTTTCCTCTCCAGCCTCTGGCAAACACTGATCTGCTTTCTGTCTCTATAGATTTGCTTTTTCTAGAAATTTCCTATGAAAGGAATCATAGGTAGTCTTTTTTGTCTGGCTCCTTTCACTTAGCAAAATGTTTGAGGCTCAGCCATGTTGTAACATGTATCAGTTTGTTCTTTTATACTGACTAATTGCATTTGATTGCATGGATATACCACATTCTGTTGCCCATTTGCTAGTTGATGGGCATTTGTATTGCTTCCAGGTTTAGGCTATTATGAATATTATGCTTAAAGGCTGGGCACTGGGGCTCACACTTGTAATCCAGGCACTTTGGGAGGCTGAGGCGGGCGGATCACCTGAGGTCAGAAATTTCAGACCAGCCTGGCCAACATGGTGAAACTTCATCTCTACTAAAAATACAAAATTAGCACCCCCCCCCCCTACTAAAAATACAAAATTAGCTGGGCATGGTGGCAGGTGCCTGTAATCCCTGCTATTCAGGAGGCTGAGGCAGGAGAATAGCTTGAACCTGGGAGGTAGAGGTTGCAGTGAGCTGAGATCACACTGCAGCCTGGGCAACACAGTGAGACTGTCTCAAAAAATAATAATAATGCTCCTGTGGACACTTGCATTGTCTTTGTGTGGACATGCTTTCATTTCTCTTGTGGAGATACTTAAGAGAAATTTCTGGATCATAGTCAACTTTTAAGAAGCTGCCAAACTGTTCTCCAAAGTACCTTTATGTACCATTTTACAACCAGCAGTGTCTGAGGGTTTTGGTTTCTCCACAATTTTTTTTTTTTTTTTTTTTTTTTTGAAGACAGAGTCTCGCTCTGTGGCCCAGGCTGCAGTGCAGTGGCACAATCTTGGCTCACTGCAACCTCTGCCTCCCAGGTTCAAGCAGTTCTCCTGCCTCAGCCTCCCAAGTAGCTGGGACTACAGGCACCCTCCACCACGCCTGGCTAATTTTTATAATTTTTAGTAGATAAAGGTTTCACCATATTGGCCAGGCTGGTCTCGAACTCCTGACCTCGTTATCCATTCACCTTGGCCTCCCAGAGTGCTGGGATTGCAGGCGTGAGCCACCCTGCCCAGCTATTTTTCCATATCTTTGTCAACACTTGGTATGTGAGTTATAACTCTGCTAGTGGGAGTGTAGTGCTTTTTATTTTTATTTTTTTGAGACAAGGTCTTGCTCTGTTGCTCAGGCTGGTCAGTGGTGTGATTACAGCTCATTGCAGCCTTGACCTCTGGGGCTTAAGTGATCCTTCCACCTCATTGCACTGAGTAGCTGGGACTACATACAGGTGCACACCACCATGCCAAGCTAATTTTTTTGTAGAGATACCATCTGACTATATTGCCCAGGCTGGTCTCAAACTCCTGGGCTCAAGCAGTCTTCTTGCCTTAACTTCCCAAAGTGCTGGGATTACAGGCATGAGGCACTGTGCCCAGCCAGTAGTGCTGTCTTTTTTTTTTTTTTTTGAGACAGGGTCTCTCACTCTGTCACCCAGGCTGAAGTGCAGTGAAACAATCTCAGCTCACTGCAGTCTCTGCCTCCTGGGCACAGGTGATCCTCCCATGTAAACTTCCCGAGTAGCTGGGACTACAGGCATGTGCCACCACACCTGGCTAATCTTATTTTTTGTAGAGACAGGGATTTGCCACGTTGTCCAGGCTGGTTTTGAACTCCTGGGCTCAAGTGATTTGCCCACCTCTGCTTCCTAAAGTGCTGGGACTACAGGTGTGAGCCACTGCACTGGGCCCATTACTGCTAGCTTCATTGTAGTTTTGCTTTGTATTTCTCCAGTAACTGGCAATCTTAATATTGTAAATTATCTCCGCTATTTCAGGGAACACTCCTCACAATAGTGGCAATTGGGGTTGTGGTTCACTGTGTGTGTGTGTGTGTGTGTGTGTGTGTGTGTGTGTGTGTGTGTGTTTTAAGCTCTAAAGAATTTTTGTATGTGAGGAATCAGACAGTATTTTATCAGACTTTGTTTACTTATTTTTACTCTTTTTGAGATTTGTAAAATTATCCTCTGATGCAAACTTCTGCCTGTGGCCTGCCACCTGCTTTTGTATGCCCCAGGAGTAAAGAATTTTTTATTTTTAAATGGTTGAAAGTAAAATAATACTATTTTAGCCAGGTGTGGTGGTGCACACTCATAGTCCCAGCTACTTGGGAGGCTGAGGTGGAAGGATTGCTTGAGCCCAGGAGTTCAAGGCTGCAGTAGCCATGGTTGTGCCACTGCACTCCAGTCTGGGCAACAGAGTGAGCTGCTGTCTTGAAAAAAATAATAACTTGTGATACGTGAAGATTACATGACATTCAAATTTCAGTGTCATAAATTTTTATTGGAATACAGCCATACCTGTTCATTTATATGTTACCTATATCTGCTTTTGTGCTGTAAGGGCAAGAGTAGAGTAGTTTCAGTAGAGACTGTATGGCCTGAATAGTCTAAAATATTTACTGCCTGGCCCTTTACAGAAAGTTTGCCCACGCTGGCACTCAACCATTCCAGATGTTGTCTATTCTCAGAAAAAATTTTGCTATTGACTCATCCTTTTGGTTCAGTTATTTTTTTAGAGATAGGGTCTCACAGTGTTGCCCAGGCTGAAGTAGAGTGGCTGTTCACAGACACAATACCAGTACTGATCAGCATGGGAATTTTGACCTGCCCTGTTTCCTACCTGGGCCAGTTCACCCCCCTCCTGAGGCATTGATTCTCCGGTTCGTTGTTAACTGAGAAATCCAAGTTCATTTGTAGAGTGTCACCCTGGAAGGGAAGAGACTTGTCGAAAGATTCCAGTTTTGTAATGTGTTCTTTCCTGGCTTGGTGACTCTAGTTAAAGAGTTAAGAGTTAGTCTCTGGGGCTTGGCGTGGTGGCTCATGCCTATAATCCCAACGCTTCAGGAGGCCAAGGTAGGATGATTTGAGCCCAGGAGTTTGAGACCAGCCTGGACAAGATGGTGAGACCCTGTATCTGCAAAAAAAGTTTTTTTAATTAGCTGGACCTGGTGGTGCTTGCCTCTAGTCCTAGCTACTCAGTAGGCTGAGGTGGGAGGATCCCTGGAGCCCAGGAGTTCAAGGCTCTAGTGAGCTATGATTGTGCCACTTACACTCCAGCCTGGGTGACAGAGTGAGACTTCATCTCCCCTCCCCCCACTTCTTTCCTTCCTTTCTTTTTTTCTGCAAACACTATGGTGACTTAAGAGACCTCATCTCTTTAAAAAAAAAAAAAAAAACTAGTCTCTGGGACCTTTTCAGAAAGTCTCCCAGGAAACAAAGGGGAAAGAATGGGGCTTTTGCAGATGAAGGTATCATGTTAACTATTTGTGTTTGGAAAGTGATGCTGTGTAATGTAGATAATTTTAATAATTTTTTTCTTTACTGCTCATGGTAAAATTTAAGGTAATAGAGAGTTATAGAAAGTAAGAGTCCAGTCTCCGCATCACCCACCCCTTCATTCTACTCTTACTTGTCACCATGATTAGGAATTTAGTCTGTTTCCTTTTAGACCTTTTTCTGTGCAGATATAAACATAGCCAGTTGGGTTTTCTGGCTGTTTTTTGAGAAATGAAATTACACTGTACATATTGTTTTAAAATGAAGGTTTTTCAGAACTTGGCTCAGTGTATGGTGGCTGTGCATACCTGTAGATGCATGGCCTTTCTTTGTATGACTCTACCATAATCTACTTAACTGTTAATGAAGTTTAAGGTTTTTGCTTATATAAATACTGTTCTTGTGTTTCAGTTAGCCTTACTAACGCTAGTTATATTCATCTTTTAACTTTTTTTTTTTAACCTATTTGGTAAGTGAAAAATGGCTCATTGTCATAACTTGCACTTCCTCAGTGAGACTGAACGTGTTCCTTGTGTTGCCATTTGTACTTCTATGAATTAGATATTGCTTATTTTTCTTTGGGTTGTTTGTGTCTTTTAAATTGGTTGGAGGTCTTTATATATTGTAAACATTAACTCTTAATTTGCAAATATTTCTCAGTTGATCATTTCTTATTTATGATGGAGTTTTTCCTTACAGAAGTTTTATTTTTGTATGTTGTCAGATCTGTCAAACATTTATAGCTCTTGAATTTGGAGGTATGCTTGCAATGTGTTGCTATGGTTTAATAGTCTAAATGTAATGATCTTAATTCAGTGATTCCTAACAGTGCATCAGAATAGTTTAGGAGAATTTTTTCAATACATATGCTATGGTTTCCAACTAAGATATTCTTTCTTGGTGAAGTGTGGGGTCCAAATTTGTGGGGTTTGGTTTGGTTTGTTTTGGAGAGAAAGGAAGAAGCTCCCTGATTCTGATGTAAAACCCTAGTTAAAAAAAAATCACCGTATGTAAAACAGATTTCATTGACTCTTTCCAGTTGAGTTGTGATTTTTTTTCTTTGAGAGTATGAAGGGAGTGGTGCTGCTTGATTCCTTTTACCTGTGTTCATTGAGTTCCTATGACTCACTTGGAAAATTGATAAGGAGAGAATTCATGCAGCTGGTAAGGAGAGAAACTGCTGTACATTGTACTCTTTGCTGTGCGCTGTAACTGTACAATCAGATTTCTTTATCTTGACCATTGTGTTAAACCACAAGCTATTGGCTATATTTCATTGGTTGAAAGATCCATTTTTTCACATCTTAACATCCATGAAATTGGGATGACAGCATGACATAGTTTATTTGGCAATGTTTTAAATTTTGTGGTAGTATATGAAGTAATGGTTCATCTTAGTCAACTTGGAGAAGTCGGATAATTTTTTATCTTTCATTTTTGTATCTGAAGTACATCAGTACATTTTTTTTCCCCTATATTGGCCTTCATGTTCCTGAGTGGTCTCTTCTCTGCTAGTGTTTCTTTCTTTCTACTTAAGTTTTATGTACTGCTGCTGGATTGATCTTCCCAGACCATGATTCTGATTAAATTACTGCTTTATGCAGTAACTTTTCTTTTATTTTTTAATTTTTTTTTAAGCTAAGGTCTCACTTTGTTGCCCAGGGTGGAATGCAGTGCTGCAATTATGATTCACTGCAGCCTCAACCTCCCAGGCTCAAGTGATCTCCTACCTCTCAGCCTCCAGAGTAGCTGGGACTGCTACAGTCACATGACACCATACTCATCTTGTGTGTGTGTGTGTGTGTGTGTGTGTGTGTGTGTGTGTGTGGTTTTTTTTAGAGACAGGGTCTTAGTATGTTGTCCAGGCTGGTGTTGAACTCGGGCTCAACAGATCCACCCACCTTGGTTTTCCAGAGTACTGGGATTACAGGCATGAGCCACTGTGCCTGGCCTTATGCAGTAATTTTTAATAACAAACAACTGTAACAGAAAGTTCAAACATTTTAATATTTCATTTTCGACCCTTTGAATGAAATGTTAGTTTGCCTCTTCAGCCTTCTTTTATTCTTCTTCAGACTCCAATTTTGCCTCAATAAGCAAACAGTATCTTTTCATATATTTGCTCCCCCCCTTTTTTAAACATCATCGTCTGTATTTACTTATTTAGTTCTTACCTGGGATTGCGCCCTACTCTCTCCCCAGACCTCGGCTGTTTGAAACTCACCTGTCCTTTGTACTCACCTTCTCTGGCATTCATCCATCTCTTTCGTGCAATTGCTGCTGATAAGACAGGGGTGAAAGATAGCTATTGAAAAAGAACTGAGAAGTTTTTTTGGAACTCTGGGGTTTTAAGAAAGACATTGAAATCCTTGGGAACTAGATAATAGTTTCCTCTCCTTTTCCTGTTGCTGATTGTGGCTTTGGCTTTGTATTTGAAATACTCTTTTTCACTTGAGATGGAGGGCTTCGAGGGGATGTGTAGGGTGTAACATGTGGCCCCACAGGTAGATCACCTGATCAGTCTTTTATCCTAAGTGTAGGAGAGGGAAAAGCACAAAAAAACCACACACAAAACAGATCTAAGATTGGGCATGTACATGTCCAAATTTCAACTCAGTCATATTTTTGTCAAACTAAGATGATGGACTGGCTGTAAGATGAAGTTTGACTGGATGAATGTAAGATCCTATTTTGACTGTAAAACTAGTTGTGGCTGGGCTTGGTGGCTCACACCTGTAATCCGGGCACTTTGGGAGGCCTACACAGGCAGATCATCTGAGGTCGGGAGTTAGAGACCAGCCTGACCAACATGGAGAAACCCTGTCTCTGCTAAAAATACAAAATTAACCGGGCATGGTAGTGCATGCCTGTAATCCCTGCTACTAGGGAGGCTGAGGCAAGAAAATCACTTGAACCTGGGAGACAGAGGTCATGGTGAGCCGAGATTGCACCATTGCACTCCAGCCTGGGCAACAAGAGCGAAACTCCATCTTTAAAAAACAAAACAAACAAAAAAAAACTAGTTGCATAGTCAGCACAGGATGATGTTGAGGGGTTTGTGGCTTAGGAGTAGCACTTAGGGGCATCTGCCAAGAGCCAAATGTGAGTCCGTAGTGAGATATGTCAACAACAAAAATAAAATCTTGGATGCATTATTGAAAGAAAAAAAGAATATCTAGAATTGGGAATGAGAATTCTATTTTTTTGAGACAGGGTCTTGCTCTGTAGCCCAGGCTGGAGTGCAGTAGAACGATCATAGCTCACTGCAGCCTTGACCTCCCAGGCTCGAGTGATCCTCTCACTTCAGCCCTGCCAGAAGCTGAGACTATGGGCAAGCACTACCATGCCTGTCTAATTTTAAAACTTTTTTCATACAGGCAGATTCTCACCATCTTGCCCAGGCTGGTCTTGAACTCTCCTGGGCTCAAGCAGTCCTCCCGTGCGTCCCAAAGTGCTGGGATTATAGGTATGAGCCAGCACACTCATAAATCCTATTTTATTCTGTATTAGGGTGGACGCAACTATCAAGTCTCGGTTAATTCTGGGACACAGATTCTGAAATTAGAAGCCATGTACAAGGCTGGGCACGGTGGCTCACACCTGTAATCTTAGCACTTTGGGAAGCCCAGGTGGGTAGATTACGAGGTCAGGAGTTAAAGACCAACCAGGCCAGCATGGTGAAACCCTTTCTCTACTAAAAATATAAAAATTAGCTGGGCATGGTAGCAGGCACCTGTAATTCCAGCTACTCAGGAGGCTGAGGCAGGAGAACTGTTTGAATCCTGGAGGCAGAGGTTGCAGTGAGCCAAGATTGCATCATTGCACTCCAGCTTGGGCTTCGGTGCGAGACTCCATCTCAAAAAAAAAGAAAAAAAAAAAAACATATACAGAAAAACGTTTGAAGAAAGATTTGCTTTGGAGACATGAGAACTTAGGGCATGGGAAGCCCACAATTAGCCATCCAGGATATGTAAAGGAAGAGGATTTATACCTTGTGGTTCTAGGGAATAGAACTAAGGCCAGTGGATGGAAGGCATAGGTAGAAAGATGTGGCTCAATTTCAAGACTAATTGACAGAGCTGTTTAATGATGGAGTAGAAGATGGTAAACTTGTTGCTAGAGGTTGAACAGTCACTTGACAGCTGTTTTTTAGAGAATATAAAAATGTTGAGTCAGTAACAAGTGTTCGCTTTTCCTCATTATAAATGGAAAAGGCAAGAAACGCCCAAAATTTAAATTGGCACTCAAATTGTACTGTCATGACATGATATCAAATTTATTTTGCAACTGACAGTAATCACTTAGCATTAGCCAGCCGATGTACTTCAGCCTTAGCATTGAATTGAGCAGAGTATGGTGACAATGAACTGGACGGTGAACTTGCTCAAGCAGGTTTACCTGAATGGACTCTGTGGGATGCAACTAGGGAAAAAAGAAAACCAGCCTTTTCTCATCAGTGACACAATGGTTAGAACCTGTAAATATATATATACACAAAGAGAGGGCAGGAGGAACTTTATACCAGGGTCTTCTTCATAAGCCCGAATTAACAAATTGCCAAGTATGTCAAAACTTGTGTGTGTGCTGGCAGGACCTGTGAAGCACTCCTCTGGAACACAGTCTGCAAACTGTAGCACTACGTGATTGATCTCTAAGACCACCTTCCAGTTGTAAAATTCTTTGGTAAATGACCTTGTAATATGTGTTTGGCAGTAGTTTAGGGCTATGGAGTAACAGAAGCATAGCCAATTAAAACTATGAGAAAACTTAGGTGTATTATAATTGGCCCCTCTGGAATTTGGCCACAGCTTTGAGGATCATAATTACAACGAAGTCAGCAGTTTGAAATATGTTTTCACCAAAGGGGAGAAGAGAATCTCCTTGTGGTGAGCACCTCCAGTGGCACTTGGGGTAGCTTTCAGTCTTAAGTGAAATTCTACTTCCTTGTCTTAAAAGAATCTCACTGGGTCCTTTGAATTTAGAAACCTTGATGGTTTGAAAGAGATATTTGGAAGAGGGTGATTAATGAAAATAATATTGGTGTGTATAAAGTCATTGAGCGGCTGAAGGGCTTAGAAGCTGAGAAGATCTGAAAGCAATGTGAGCCTAAAATAGACGAAAACATGCATGCTTGTGCTAATTTTCTTTCAAATTTACAAAATCTTTGGAGGGAGAGTACAATTTAGAAGAGAATGCAAAGTGAATAACATGTTATTATTAATGAAAGAATTTAGTAGAGTAGTACAGAATTGAAGCCCTAGGCAGATTTCTGAATTATCCTTTGCTCCCTCAAAGCTGGATTAGGTGCCCACCCTGGTCCTATGTAACTTGCCTGTTACAGCATCTGCTCCACTGCTTTTTTTTTTTTTTGAGATAGATTCTCACTGTCACCCAGGCTGGACTGCAGGGGTCCTGCCTCAGCCTCCTGAGTAGCTGAAATTACAGGTGTGTGCCACCACACCCAGCTAGGTTTGTTTGTTTGTTTGTTGTATTTTTAGTGGAGATGGGGTTTCACCATGTTGACCAGGCTGGTCTTGAACTCCTGAGCTCAAGTGCTAAGATTGGCCTTGGCCTCCCAAAGTGCTGAGATTACAGGCATGAGCCACCATACCTGCCCTTGTTCCACTGCTTTCTAATTGTTTGTTTTCAAACCCTCTACTGTAAGCTTCAGGAAGACAAGGACCACATTTGTGTCTTTGGACTCTCAGGGTTGGATGTACCTTAAGGGTTTAATAAATGTTTGTTGAATGAATAAACAGGAACCCCTTCACCTTTCTTTCATTATGCTACTTCCTTGTTTTGGCACTTCTGAGTTGTTGCTGGTAACATCTTGCAACTTGGCTATTAACACTTTACCTTTATGTACTGATAATTGGTCAAGTTGGGTATTGGGTACAGGGAGGCTCTATTGTAT
The DNA here is from genome assembly GCA_963573385.1 of Cacajao melanocephalus. Classification (NCBI taxonomy): domain Eukaryota; kingdom Metazoa; phylum Chordata; class Mammalia; order Primates; family Pitheciidae; genus Cacajao; species Cacajao melanocephalus. The sequence goes on from CAUYLG010024186.1 coordinate 14,933, forward strand.
TCTTCCCATAATAAGAAGGTTTTTAAACAAAGTCATTAACATCTGTAAAACTGATTATCTAAAGAGCTGTTCCCATCCCACTGCAGAGTGGAAAGCATCTGATGGCTAAATTGTGGCAAGCTCTTATTATTTACTCTCTAATGGATGTTTGTGTGGGTTGCCTATCCCTTGTATGTATGTTTGGGAACAAGCATTTTGGATTTTCTTAAGATTTTGGTACATTTGCATTATGTTTAATGATTGAGCATCTCAAATCCAAAAATCCAAAATCTGAAATGCTCCAGTGAATGTTTCCTTTGAGCATCATGTTTGTGCTCAAAAAGTTTTGGATTTGGGAGTATTTCAGATTTCAGATTTGGAATACTCAACTGGGAATCATTTGTTTCTCAAACTGTAGTTCCCTGATGATTTGAGGACTTACTCTAAGGATCCTTTAGTTTTCTTGTGAAAAAATGTTTGAAAATTGTGTTTATTGGCTGGGTGCGGTGGCTCACTCCTGTAATCCTAGCACTTTGGGAGGTTGAGGTGGGTGGATCACCTGAGGTCAGGAGTTTGAAACCAGCCTGGCTAACGTAATGAAACCCAATCTTTACTAAAAATGTAAAAATTAGCCAGGTGTGATGGCACACACCTGTAGTCCTAGCTACTTGGTGGGGCTGAGGAAGGAGAATCGCTTGAACCCGGAAGGCGGAGGTTTCAGTCAGCCAAGATTGCGCCACTGCACTCCACGGTATGTGCTTTTACCAACAATTCCCAAATTTATTTTTCAGCTCAGACTTTTCTGAACTCCAGATTTATATATCCAGCTATATGTTCAATAGCTCTACTTAGAGCCATCTCAAACATAAGATATTCAAAACTGGACATATCAAGATTTTTCTTTTCTTCTCCCCACCCTCTCCAAATCTATACTTGCTGCCATCATCCTTATTTTAATTAATGGCAGTTCTGTTTTTTCAGTTGTCAGGGTAAAATCTTAATGTTATCCTTTATGACTTTGATTCTCTTAACCTTAGGTATAATCTGTTAGGAAATCTTACTGACTCCAGCTTCAGAATATTTCCAGAATGTGGTCACTTCATACCATCTCTACCTCTACCACCCGAGCCCCTGTCATTTTATAGCAGATTATAGCTGTACCATTAGCCTCCTCGCTGTCTCCCTGCTGTTTTATCTTTGCCTCCTTATAATTATTTTCTACACAGCAGTCAGAATGATCTTTCAAAAAAAAAATCACTGATGTTTATAAACACACAGAAAAATGCACGTTATGAGTTTTCAGTGAATTTTTGCAAACTGGTTATACCTGTGTGTGACCAGCGCCCAGAGCAAGAAACGGAATGTGACCAGCAATTCCTCATGCTGCCTTCCAGTCCCCGTCCCAAGGGTAATCACTACCTAGACTTGTAGAACATAGGTCAGTTTCATTGTTTTTGTACTTTATCTATAATAAATGGAATCATACAATATGTACTGTTTTGAGATTGGCTTTTATGCAGCTTTATTTGTGTGAATTATCCATGATGTTACACGAAATTGTAAATGGTTTCTTCTCATTGCGGTGTGCTATTCCATTGTGTTACTATACTGCAATTTATCCATTCTTCCATTCTCCTGATGGGCATTCAGATAGTTCCCAGCCTCAGGCTATTTTCAATCATGTTGCTTGAACATTGTATTACGAGTCTTTGGCAAATACATGTATGTATTTATGTTAGGTATATGCCTAGGAATAGGATCTCTAGTTCATGAGGTATGTGTGGGTTCAGCCTTAGTATGTATTACCAAATAATTTTCCAAAGTGGTTGTACCCCAGAAAGTGATCTTTTAAAACGTTTAAGTTAACTTCTATTACTCATTGTTTGAAAGCCTTTCAGTGGTTCATCGACTCATTCGGAATAGCCAAAATTCTTAAAATGGCATATCGCTCATCTTCCTACTTCTCTTTCAACATGCTGAGTGCATGTATCTTCAGGCCTTTGTGCTAGCTGCCCCCTCTCCCTCATTTGTTGTACCACCTAGCTACATTGCCTGCTTAAATTTAGATGTCTGCTCACAGGTCACTAACATATGTAAAATAGTCCATTCTGTTAATCTCTGACCCTTTATTTTGCATTATTTTTCCCCTTAGTACTTACTACTGAGCATATCTGTGTTTAATATGGGTAACATCTGTCTCCCTGGCCACCCACCAGGGACTTTGTTTTTTGTTAATCGTTGTATCTGTTATCATCAAAAACAGTAGACATTAGTAGTTGCCCAATAAATAGTTGAATGAGTAAATGAATACATAAAACAAATAGTTGTAATAGACATAAGGGATGAAAATAGAAATTTGGGGAGAATGGAAATAGGACAAATGAGGTTAAAAAGGGATAAAAATTAATTTTAATTTTATTAAATTAATACATAGCTGAAAAAGACATGGCTTAAAATAGCAACTCCTTATCACATTCTAATTCCTACTTTCCAAAGTTAACTATTTTCTAATCTTCCATCTTTTTCTTATACCATTAAACTTGATATTTCTAAACTTTCAGTTAAATTGCTATTTATTTTATTTCAGTTTTAGGTGTTTTTTTTTTCCCCCCATAGCTTGCTGTAGCCTCGACTTTCTGGGCTCAGATGATACTGCCACCTCTGCCTCCTGAGTAGCTGGACTACAGGCATGTACCACTACACCTGGCTAATTTTTGTATTTTTTGTAGAGACAGGGTCTCGCCATGTTACCCAGGCTAGTCTCAAACTCCTGGGTTCAAATGATCTGCCTACCTTGGCCTCCACAGTGCTGGGATTAGAGGTGTGAGCTGCCATGCCCAACCCAGTTTTAGATATTCTTTGTTGGCTCTTACACTGAAAGATAAGGACTTTCCTTTTCTGTATTTCCCCTCTCCCCACACCACACATTCATATTTCTTTTCCCCTGTCCTATCGCTATAATTATCAAATTTAAAGATGGGCTTTAGATGTTGTAAGGCCGATAGCTTCTCTGGGAGCCGGATGGACAATACCCACCCCCTCCGCACCTGATAACACTGTTATCAGGAGGCTGGAGGTCCTACTCAGCGCCTGCCTTCTCCATGCGGGCTCCCCACACCCACTCCTGCATTCCACCCCTAGCCCCACCCTCAGCACTAAACCAGGCTCTCAGCCTAAAATTCAAAAATCCCGCCGAGAGCCTGACCAATGGCAACTTGCCAAGTCCAGGTCCAGTCTCTCTATGACCAATGCAGTTGCCCATGCTTTGTTCCCCCACTGACCAATCTATTGCCCTCACCCCCTATAAAACCCCACGCCCAGAACGGCCAGGCACGACTTCTCTGGCCCCCCTCTCTCTCTCCCTCCCCCAGGACCACAGAACCTCGCCCGGGAGCTGAATAAACTGGAATTTAATTTGTCTCGTGCTGGCCTCAGTTTCCTCATTTTAAACTCGGCAATATCCTTACAAGAATAACCTTACAGATGTCACTTCCTTAGGGAAATGTTCCCTGACTTTCCTTTTTAAACTAATGTGTTCAATTTTTACATTATTATGACTGTAAAGATTGTTCATATGGCCAGGCATGGTGGCTTATGCCTGTAATCCCAGCACTTTGGGAGGCCAAAGCAGGCGGATCATGAGGTCAGGAGTTTGAGACCAGCCTGATCAACATGGTGAAACCTCATCTTTACTGAAAATACAAAAATTAGCCAGGTGTGATGGTTCATGCCCGTAGTCCCAGCTACTCAGGAGGCTGAGGCAGGAGAATCACTTGAACCCGGGAGGCAGAGGTTGCAGTGAGCTGAGATCATCCCCCTGCACTCCACCTTGTGCGACAGAGCAAGACTCCATCTCTAAAAAAAAAAAAAAAAAAAATTGTTTCTATGAAGCAAGCAACATATTGCAATCACATGCTTTTTTTTTTTCTTCCCCTGGAATTCTTCATAAATCTTTTTTTCTTTGCATACTTTTCTTCACATCACCAGCTTATCCGGATACACTCTGCTGGAATTCTAAAGTAAATACATCAGGTTATGCATGAGTTCTTTAGGTGGTTTTGGGAGCATTTCTCTTAGAACTGACAACCTGTGCTAGCTTTGTGCTGCTGTTGCCCTGAATCTTAACTTTGAAAATTACCATTGCCAGGTGTGGTGGCTCACACCTGTAATCCCAGCACTTTGGGAGGCTGAAGCAGGTGGATCATTTGAGTCCAGGACTTTGAGACCAGCCTGGGCAACATGGCATAATCCTAGCTGTATAAAAAAATTAAAAAATTAGGTGTGGTGGTGCATACCTGTGGTCCTAGCTACTTGAGAGGCTGAGATGGGAGGATCACCTGAGTCCAGGAGATTGATGCTGCAGTGAGCTGTGATCATGCCAGTGTACTCCAGCCTGGATGACAGAGCAAGACCCAGTCTCAAAGAAAACCCCAAAAACAAACGAAAATCTTCCCTTCATCTTTTTTTCTATATTAAATTTTTTACCTCTGGATCCCCACAGCAGGATCTTTGTTGGTTTATTCACTTATCTTGGGAGAACATATCCTCCAGTAGTTCCTGGAGAAAAGTGATCCTCCCACTTCAGCCTCCCAAGTAGCTGGGACCACAGGTACATGCCACCACTCCTGGCTAACTTTTGTATTGTTTTTTAGAGGCAGGGTTCACCATGTTGCCTAGGCTGGTTTTGAACTCCTGGGCTCAAGCGATCCACCTGCCTTGGCCTCCCAAAGTGCTGGGAATTCAGGGATACACCACCACACCTGGCAGGGATAGTAAATTTTTTTTTTTGTTTTGTATGTCCGTTATCTTTTGCCATAATAATGCTATGTAACGGATCACTGAGAGACCTCAGTTGTACATAATAGTAAGTGTTTATTGGCCACACATCTGGGACAGTTGGCTGGAGGCTCTGCTGATCTTGAGGGTTGGGCAGCTATTGGCTGATCTAGGGTGGCCTTGGTTGAAATGACTAGGATATAATTACCTCCTCTTCATTCATTTCATCTTTCTTGGAGGACCAGTGGTCTAGCCAAGGTGTGCTTTTCTCCTGGTAACAGTGGAGGGCAAATGGAAATGCATAAGTGCTTTTCTTACATTTGAAATATATCCACTACATATTCAGAAACATCTGTTTTGGAACTATAGTCACGTTATTTGGTCACTAGAAAAATTATCTGTGCAAATATGCAGAGAAAACATTTAAGATCTTTAGTATCCTTCAGATGACTGTTTAGATGTCACTTTCTCAGGGAGGTGTTCTTTGCCTTTTTATATTAGGTAAGATTGCCCTTTAAATCTCCCTATTAGCACTTGGTTATTCTTTCATAATATTGATCACACTGGCTGTATTATTTGGTTCATACTGGTCTGTCACCCTAGACCTTAAGCTCCATTGAAGACAGCAACCCAATCCAGCATAGGGTTAGCTGGTGCTTGCAGTAGTGAGTATATAATAAACTTTGTCAGATAAATGAATGAAATGATTAGATCTTAGGAATAGAAAGTATTTTTAGGGTTCTTTTTATTGGCTCTTTGTATGTGAAGTGTGTTCCTTCTTCCAGGATTTGGCAGAGAAGAGAGGAAAAACAGACCATTACTAATTTGCAGGCGAGAGAAGCTGGCCCGCTCTGGGCTATTTGCTGGGCCTAGCTGCATTCCCCTGTGTAATCAACACTGTAAAGCTTTGATGGGTACTTAGCTCTTTGTGGCTTTAGGGCTTTCAGATATAAGTAATTGTTTTCATGAGTGTATTAATTTGACTCCGGAACTTGAAAGCAACTGGAAACCAGACTATTCCTACTTGTATATGTGAATGTCTGTTGTTGAGTTCTGAACTGGATGACAGTGCTCTCGTTGTTGTTTCAAAGGAGTAGTTGGAGAACACATTTTCTTAAATGGATAGAGTTGCAATACAGTTTTGTGACTGGTACTGCACAAACTTACATTGCAGTCTAAATCTTGGAATGTATTGAAAATTAAACTAAGTTATAGAAAGCTGACGAATGAACACAACTGAATATTAAAAACTATTCCTTAAACATGAGCTTACTTCATCCACTCTATGGTGTTTAGTTCTACTTAATAATTCTAGCCTTTTCATAATTTGAAAAGAGACCCATATTTTGTGGCCTGTTGTTCAACTTTGATACTGATTTTAATTGTTAGGACAGGAAATTGTAATGGAACTAGAAATTTCCTCCCAGGATTGAAAAAAGCCCTTGCTCAGGTGTGATCTAAATATTAAATTTCTTACTAATGACAAGTTTTTTGTTTTGCTTTTTTGATATTTTAATTAAGGAGTAAAATATATGCTATATATTACATAACTGTGGAATTTTAGGTCTTAAATGGACCATATCAAATTAGCCTAGCTGTCTTTAAACTTTTTTTTTAGACACACCTATTGCCTAGGCTGGAGGGCAGTGGTGTGATCATGGCTTACTGCAGCCTTGACCACCCAGCCTCAGGTGATCCTGCCACCTCAGCCTCCCAAGTAGATGGGATCATAGGTGCACACCACCATGCTTGGCTAATTTTTTAAATTTTTGGGTAGAGATGGGGTCTTTCTGTGTTGCTCAGGCTGGTCCGGAACTCTTGGGCTCAAGTGCTACTCCTGCCTTGGCCTCCCAAAGTGTTGGGATTACAGGCATGAGCCACCTGGCCTAGTTCATTTCATTTGACATAGCACTTAGATTGTTAATTTTTTTTTTTGTTTGTTTTTTGGACACAGAGTCTTGCTCTGTCACTGGAGTGCAGTGGCTCGATCTCGGCTCACTGCAACTTCCACCTCCCAGGTTCAAGCAGTCCTCCTGCCTCAGCCTCCAAAGTAGCTGGGATTAAAGGTGCCGGTCACCACACTTGGCTAATTTTTATACTTTTAGTAGAGATGAGGTTTCACCATATTGGTCAGACTGGTCTTGAACTCCTGACCTCAGGTGATCCACGTGCCTCAGCCTCCTGAAGTGCTGGGATTACAGGCATGAGCCACTGTGCCCAGCCAGATTATAAATTTTAGGAGGCAACTGTTGGTTGGCAGTAGAAGAAATGAATTCATGTAGTTATGGATGAAGATCATGTGGATAAAGACTGAAGCCCAGAGAGGTTAAAAACTTCTGTGACTGGCTGGACGTGGTGACGCTTAAAATCCTAGCACTTTGGGAGGCAGAGGTGGGGGTGGATCAAGAGGTCAGGAGTTTGAGACCAGCCTGACCGACATGGTGAAACCCCATTTCCACTAAAAATACAAAAAAAAATTAGCTGGATATGGTGGTGCACGCATGTAATCCCAGCTACTCAGGAGGCCGAGGCAGGAGAATTGTTTGAACCCGGGAGGCAGAGGTTGCAGTGAGCTGAGATCACGCCATTGCACTCCAGCCTGGGCGACAGAGCCAGACTTAGTCTCAAAAAAAAAAAACAAAAAAAAAAACAAAAAAACTTACGTGATCATCCAAGACAATAAATAAAGCTATTTGGGAATGTTCTGTATTGTCCCCAGATGGATGTGTGGAATTATTTTACTAGGGATGAGGATTCAGCAGAAGCTGGATAAACAATTATAGGGTTTTTATGTGGGTGTTGACACGTAGAATAGCCAAATTTAAATTGGCCAATTAAAGCTGGAATAAGATGGCTTTAGGAAGTGTTATATATTAATAGAATGAGAGAAATAATAATAGAAATAATTTCTTTTATCGTAGTTCCCAGTAGCCATTAGATCGGGGAATTTTAATTTTTAAGTGATGTCTCCAAGTCTTTATGTGTACAGGGTTCTTGCAGGAAAGATTTTTGATGTTAATAGCAATTTTAAAGAAATATGTGTAAAAGGCTTGAGTAGTACTTGCTGTACAACTAGATATTTGACAATCTAAGCCTAGATTATAACTAAAATATAGTTGTGTGATCTTGTCCTTTTATCTTTTTTTTTTTTTTTCAATGGAGTCTTACTGTTACTCAGGCTGGAGTACAGTGGTGTGATCTTGGCTCACTACAACCTCTGCCTCCTGGGTTCAAATGATTCTCCTGCCTCAGCCTCCCGAGTAGCTGGGACTACAGGTACCTACCACTACGCCTCGCTTATTTTTGTATTTTTAGTAAAGGTGGGGTTTCACCATGTTGGATAGGATGGTCTCGAACTCCTGACCTTAAATGATCCACTCACTTCAGCCTCTCAAAGTGCTGGTATTATAGGTGTGACTGCTGTGCCTGGCTTTTACTTATTTTGAACTTCAGTCTGTTAAGGACAGAAAAAGACTGAATTTTGCTAATATTTTCTAATATGAAAAGGAAATAAGGAAGGGAAAGTCTTTTTTTTTTTTAACTTTCCGCAGGAGTTGGGCAAAATTCCTGCTTTGTGTAGGAAACCCTGGCAGACCTTGAGAATTCTAAATTGCTGCAGATTGTTTTATCTTTTTTTCCCCTGAACAATTTGAATAGCTGATTTCTTGCTGTCTGAAACATGTTTTTCCCCTTCTCACCCTCTTGTTTCATGTAATTAGCAATCCTCCTCTGTATATTCCTATTTTGTCTGATATAGCCAAAATTCTTTAAACATTGATAGTGACAGGCAGCCACATGCCTAGACAGATAGGGATAGGTCCACAGTGAAACCCCACTTTCAAACCAAAAATCAGCCTGAAGGCTAAAAGACTGCAGTGCTGGTCCTGGATGAAAGCTGTTGCCCAGAGTGTGAATTTCTGTAACTGTTTGCCTTCCCTTTCCTGATTCTTTCTCAATAATGCCTTTTAACCAATTGAATGTTGCCTTTCCCAGTACTACCCACAACCTGTCCCTCCCCTATTCTGAGCCCATAAAAGCCCCACATTGGGGCTCAGCCACACTGAGGGGACTTTCCTGCCTTTGGGTTGGAGGACCACCCTTTTGTCCCCTCTCTACATAAAGCTGTTTCATCACTCAATAAAACTCCCTGCCTTGCTCACTGTTTGATTGTCAACATATTATCATTCTTCTTAGACACTGGACGAGAGCTCGGGACCCACTGAGTTGCGAGTACCCAGAAATGCTGTCATACTGGCCTTTTGCCCTTGCCCGCAGAAGGCAGCTGCCCCATGCAATAGGACCAGGGGCCAACTAGCTAACACACTGCTGTCCATCAGGCTGTAGACGGTGGAACTAAAGGCACACTAATTAGCACACGAACACCCACTCTGCGGTTTCAGCGTCACGGGCACCCTTGCCTGGGCACTGCCCTGTTCCCCTTGAGGTGACAGGCCTGGTCTGGCCATCTGGCCATGGGCCCTGCACAGAGGTTGCTCCTGTGTCGGCCCTGGAGTGTCCCACACTTGCTCACTCACATGCTCCCTCCCCCAAGGGGCTGAGCACAGCCAGCTGAGTAGAAGGGGTCCCCCTGCTGTGAATCCAGCAAAGGGGCTGAGAAAATTCCTGTGTCAACATCGTTAAGAACTCTCAAAGCTTCTTTACATACCAAGCTCTTCCTCATCAAAGCTAGATACAGGAAGTTTTTATGGTCCACTCATTACAAGGGAGTGGCTCTAAAGTAGCCAGCAGACCCAGTCTCACTTATGTTCTCCTTCAGGGTCTTCCTTGGCTTTTTACTGGGTACTCTTAGTTGTGTTCTTTCTAGCCATCAACTCTCCCAACTGCACTGCCAAACACTTGAGTACACGGAAGTTCCTAGGGGCTAGATAAGCACTTTATGCCTTATTCTACAGCAGAATGTTTTTGTTTTGTTTACATGACCAGCTCAGATTGATAGAATAACTGTCTTTTAGCAACAGTGTAATCAGTTAATGACAGCTGATTAAGAGTAGTAAAAGGATTGGAAGAGGGGGCCTTCTAAACAGAGTGAACAGGCCCTGGCAACTGAGGAGCGATCTCCCAAATGGTTGGCATGTTCAGACTTTGGAGTATTATCCATCAGCTTGAGACCCACACATTTTAAAAAATATCTGGTGTTATCTGTTTACCTATTAGGTTGGTGCAAAAGTGATTGCGGTTTTTGCAATTATATATCCTATCTAATAAATTGCACCTTACCCCAGACAACGTCTGTGCTTACCCTGATATACCTGTCATGTTCAGTATCTGTTTTGATTTACAGGGCATAGACTAGCTCCAATGTTCACTTGTCCTATTGTTTTTAAAGTCATCATGCCATTGAATTTCAAGGTTACAAAGATGATGCATCTGATTTCGACTTTAGAGTGGAAGGTGATGGACCATTTGTAAAGCCTCAGAAGACAAACTGGAATCAATGTGGAAGTTATAAGAAAGTAGAATTTCCAAAAAGTAGAGCCATTTGAAGATGTTCTGTATCCTCCAGATGTTTAGAATTATATTACTAGAGGTGGTGATTCAGCAGAAGCTGGATAAGCAATGATAGGGATTTTGTGTGGGTGTTGACATGTGAGTAGGGTGGGCTAGGTGATTTGCTAATAATAGATCTTTTGATTCAAACATAAATTTCGGTAGTTGCAGATGAACACAGAAGGAAAAGCACAGATATCTGCTGTGGGTCAGTGAGTAAGATGACATTGCCACGTGAGGGTGTCCCCAGAAGAGCAGAAAACTGAATATGAAAGCTCATATTTAAAAGATGGAAGCAGGAAGTAAACTGCTGAAAAAGAATGTTCAGAGGAAGAAAACCAGAGGATTTAGAGTACAAAGACTGAGGGTGGAGTGTTTGAAGGAAGAAGAAGAAGAAATTAGAGAACCACAAAGAAAATTATATTTTTTATTTTTATTTTTATTTTTTGAGATAGAGTCTCGCTCTGTTGCTAAGCTGGAGTGCAGTGGTACGATCTCAGCTCACTGCAACCTCGGCCTCCCGGGTTCCAGTGATTCTCTTGCCTCAACCTCCCAAGTAGCTGGGACTACAGGCGCGTGCCACGACACCCAGCTAAGTTTTGTATTTTTAGCAGAGACGGGGTCTCATCATGTTGGCCAGGATGGTCTTGATCTTTGACCTCGTGATCCGCCTGCCTCGGCCTCCCAAAGTGCTGGTATTACAGGCATGAGCCACCATGCCTGGCTGAAAATTATATATTCTAAAGCAGTAGTCCTCAAGGTAAACTGCATGTGGCCATGCCCTGGGATGCAGCAGGACTTATACACACATATCACACACACACACACACACACACACGCGCGCACACACACGTATATGTATATGACTGAATATGCATATATATTCTTTAATTGATGCATATATATGACTGAATATGCATATACTTAAATTTGCTTTTATATGCATTTCAGGTATATATTTAGTAATATATATAATTTATAAGTAAATATAAATTAGGGGAGGTATGCTCAACATTTTCATAGAATACATAGTCAAAAATGGTTTGCAACCTCTGCTCTAACAAAAATAAAATACCCGGCATCATCTTTGGTTCAAGATTGTCACTCTCAACAATTGTGTGAAATTTGGGGCAGGTATTATAACTATTTTCCTTTGGAAACTAAGGTTCCAAAGAGAATGAAATAAGAGCCAAAGGTCAGAGTCTACTGTCTATCTTCTGAGGCCTCAGTGTGAATACCTGAACTCTGTCAGCAGATAATTCTGGAGACCTGTTAACCCACTGTATGCACCACGCTACTTAATTGATTTAGAAACAGTAAAAAGGTGTTGGACATAGATAGGTCCCCAAGACCTTTACTGTAGTCAGGGGTGTTAATATGTTTTGGACTGAAACCTGTGAATGCTCACAGGTGTGAATGAAAGTGACTGGCACACATACTGTGAAAGTGCTTTTGTATGACTGCAAAGAAATCCTATAGGTCTGTGATTCATAAAGTTTTGTTTACATGTCACTTAAGAATCTTATACAAAGTACAGACCTTTTCCCCAGAAATATGCACACACACACTTACTTTGGCATACAATTTAAAGGAATGTCTAGTTCTGCAGCTGCCCTAGAGCGTCCAGGGAACCAGCTCATCATTTGCTAACTTGACCAAATGATGGGTTAAAATTCTCTTCCTTGGTAAAATTCTGCCCACCCCCTATCTTTTGGGCACTTAATTATAACTAAAAATAGGATTGAGAAAAGCAGCCATTCCATCCACAATTAGAGAAGATTCTTGAGTCCAGCATCAAAATCATTATGGTGCTTTGATCAATGAGTTTGTGCTCCACAGACATGAGGCTTAATGACTTAGGTGACTGACTTTCTCCTCAGTTGCTCTAGAAGTCACCTGTGAATGAGCCCTTTCAAAGGGAATGATTTTGACTTATAAAAACTTAAGCAGATTAGGGGCCTTGAGTATGGGATTTAGAATAAGAAGTACCCAGTAGTAACCCTGGTTATCTAACTACATAGGCTTATATGATTTAAACGTTTTTTTTGTTGCTCTTCTGGTTTCCTTAAACACTAGACGGATCCAATTACAATTCTAAATATTGAGTTCTATGCAAACAGGAATAAGCTGAACAGTTCACCTTCACTGAGTAACATATGTCTATATAGATAAGCAAACTACTGTTGCTAAAACCCTGGCAAAATGTCAGGATGGGCAGGGGAAACTTTCACTATCTTTTCAGCGATCCGAACACTTCCCGAGGAATCGGGCAACATTTTTAGCCTTCGCTAGTCAAGGTTAAATTACTCACTGTTCAGTGAGTAGCTTTTGTCTAAAGAATTATCGGGGGTCTTATTTATTTCATTCTTCTTGTTTTTTTGGAGGTTACATCAGCAGATAAAGTTTTATTTTTATTTAGGCTTTCCTTGTATTTTAGGGAAGTTATTGCTTTATGTGTTCTTAATTAAAATGAGTTAAGAAACGGTACATTTAAAGATAGTTTGGGGCCAGTCATGGTGACTCATGCCTATAATTCCAGTACTTTGGGAGGCTGAGGTGGGCACATCACCTGAGGTCAGGAGTTTGAGATAAGCCTGGCCAGCATGGAGAAACCCTATCTCTACTAAAAATACAAAAATTAGCCAGGCATGGTGGCATACACCTATAGTCCCAGCTACTTGGGAGGCTGAGGCAGGAGAATCGTTGAACCTGAGAGGCAGAGGTTGCAGTGAGCTGAGATGGCACCATTGCACTTCAGCCTGGGTGACAGAGCGAGACTTCATCTCAAAAAAATATAGTTTGGGGTTTCTTAATGCCCACCCTCCTTTGTTTAACTATAAGGCTTCTGGTTCTTTAAAGATGATTCGTGATTATACAAAAGGTATAACAATTACTACAGCTTCTTGCCTTTCATACCCATTAAACTTTTTTTTTTTTGAGATGGAGTTTGGCTCTGTCACCAGGCTATAGTGCAGTGGTGCAATCTCGTCTCACTGTAGCCTCTGCCTCCCGGGTTCAAGTGATTCTCGTGCCTCAGACTCCCAAGTAGCTGGGATTACAGGTGCACACCACCATACCTGGCTTATGTTTTGTATTTTTAGTAGAGATAGGGTTTCACCATGTTGGCCAGGCTGATCTTGAACTCCTGACCTCTGGTGATCCACCCACCTCAGCCTCCCAAAGGGCTGGGATTGCTGGCGTGAGCCATCATGCCTGGCCTAAGGCACCGCACCTGGCCTTCAACTTTCAAGTAGACGGGACACACTGGCTACTTGTGTGCCCCCAGATGTATAGAATTATGCTACTAGGGATGGGGATGCAACAGAAGCTGGATAAGTGTGATTATAGGGGTTTTGCATGGGTATACAAGTGTGGAATAACTAAGGTTAAATTGGCCAGTTTAAGAAAACTGAAGAGCAAGATGGCTTTAGAAAGTAGTATAGATGAATAGAATCAGAAACTATTATTGTAGCTCCCAATAGGCATTAAGTAGGAGAATTCTAACTTTTAAGCTCTAGCAATGGCTGTAAGTCATTATATGTACAAGGTTCTTGGAACTAAAAGGGAAAGGGGTGGGCATAGAATGAGCGTTATCCCTAACCAGAACACTCATTTATCACTGACCGTCTATACTTAGAGTTTCGTAACAGAGTGAAGCAATCTTTAATGCAGTTTTGATATCCTTTCCATCTACTCTGTTTTGCTCTTTGAGGTGTGTGGGGAGATTGTATCTGTCCCTTCCTTAATGTACAGTGCCTTGAATGGTTGAGGGTGTGGAACTTTAAAGATCTTTGTGTAAATTTAACTTCCGATTTCCTTTACCCGCCGTTCCTCATTCTACGTGGGGAACTTTCATTGTAATTGGAGGGTAGGAATAGAGTTATCTGTCTATACAAATGAGACCCAATTCTTAATTTTCCATTGTGGCTGTAGGAAATTTTATTTTATTTTGAGACAGAGCCTTGTCTGTCACCCAGGCTGGAGTCCAATGGAACAATCGTGGCTCACTGCAACCTCCGCCTCCAGTTTCAAGCAATTCTGCCTCAGCCTCCTGAGTAACTGGGATTACAGGTGCACGCCACCATGCCAGGCTAGTATTTTGTATTTTTAGTAGACAGAGTTTCACTATGTTGGCCAGGCTGGTCTGAAACTCCTGACCTCAAATGATCCACCCGCCTTGGCCTCCCAAAGTGCTGGGATTACAGGTGTGAGCTACCGTACCCGGCCAGAAATTTTAAATTTTGAAATTGTGTACCCCTTTCTCTTGATCCTCCTCATAAAATTCTTCCAACTTCAAAAGGGATGGAAATAATTAATGGAAGAAAATAAGACATTGATTAAAATGGATATATATTTTTAGTAATGTTTCTTTTGGATTACTTCCTTGCCTCATTTTAAGATTGTAATATCTTATCTCAGGATTTGAACTGTTCCATCTGCTTTCCTCCAGTACACTGCTCTCCTGTTTTTTCATATTTGGCTTAACTCTCAGAATTTTGATTCTTTTATTTCTTAAATTCCATAGTCCAAAGTAAAGCTATACTAATTTGGAATATCTGAAGGAGTAGAGGGAAGACCACACAGAACTAGCATAAGATCTTAAATACAGAGCATTTTTCAAGGAATGTTGTATTACCATTTGTACTTACACATTAAAGAATGGAACCACAATATATTACCTAGTATTGATCCTTAAGGAATTTGCAATTGCCTGAGTCTTGGTTTTGCATGTACATAGATGCTTTTAAGTGTTTGAGGCTTCCCTGAAAGAGTTCTTAATAGTTTAACCAGTAACACTTAAGGTCTTGGTTATACTCTTATTTAGTAAACGTTTTATTTTTTTCCTCCATAGATAGGGTAAAGGAAATTTAGCACAGCTATATGAACTGTTATGTTAATTTTTAAGAGCAAATATAGCTTTTCTCTCTGTAAATACATTTACATGACTTGTAGCCACTATACATACAAATTGATATGTACATGCTGATGTATTACAATCCCTGAGCAAGCTACATATTTGTGGACAATTTGAGCAAATAATATTTTGAGTATAAAGTTAAACTAAGCTTTCTGAGTGTAGGAATCACATACTTTCACATTCTACTTGATTCCAAAGTAAACATATTTGCCAGAGACTTTGCCCAGGTACCCATGTTAGTGGGAGCAGCCTTTTACTGGGAGCAAGCTCCAGTTCCTTTCTTTTCTTTCCTTTTCCTTTTCTTGACACAGTCTTGCTCTGTTGCCCAGGCTGGAGTGCAGTGCCACCATCTCGGCTCACTGCAACCTCTGCCTCTTGGGTTCATTAGGTTCTCCTGCCTCAGCCTTCCAAATAGCTGGGACAATAGGCACCCACCCCCACGCCTGGCTAATTTTTGTATTTTTAGTAGAGACAGGGTTTCACCATGTTGGCCAGGCTGGTCTCGAGCTCCTGACCTCAAGGTGATCTGCCTGCCTCGGCCTCCCAAAGTGCTGGGATTAGAGTGCCTGGCCTCTAGTTCCTTTCTATTTGGTTTGCAAGTGACTGAGAAAGGAGTGTGTGATAAAGGGGACTGGGTAACAGGGAGGTTGATCTTTGTGCAGTCTACCTACTTGTGAATGGGAATGTGATTCCATGCCTGCCTCCGTACCACAGTAGTTCACAGCAGGGACTTTGGAGTCAGACCTGGATTTGAACCTCAGCTCCAATTTTCCAGCTATGGGATCTATCTTGGGCAAATCAAGTTAATCTCTTCAAACTTTAATTTCCTCATCTAGAAAATGAAGGTCATAATTGCAGCTTCACTAGGGTGTCTGTGATCCAGGAGGGATTTTTGATAGTGGTAAACAGGAGATTTCCTGGCCTACTAATGTGTAGGTCAGTTTATCATCTACCTAACACAATTTTTCCAAAAGTCTTTTCGATCAGGAGTATATACATATCTATTTTCTCACTGGATTGCAGGTTCTTGGTCCTTGTCTTACTTGTTTTTGTAACTGGCTTATAGAACTTGCTACTCAGTACATGTGAATTGAATGACTGGATGATGCATGGTCTCCTCTGAGCCTACCATAGTGTTTGGATTTACCATCATGTTTGCTTACGTGCATTGAGAAACTTAAGTGATAAAAGGTTTGCTGTAAGTATGAGGTCTTATATATTTCCCATGGCCAGAATGGATTATTGATCTAGTTTGGCTGGACATATTCCCTAACTTCCTTAGGATTGCTGTTAGACTTCCTGAAGCTGAATTTTTGTGGGAAGAAGGTTAAGACTTTTGTTATTTCTTAGGAGAGGTAAGTTTTCGTTAGTTGTACACTAGCAGGGGGTAATCTATCTGATTTCACCTTTTAATTGGTCAAAAGTTTTAGATTGCTGCAACTTCTGTATAACTTTTTCCAAAGAGAATTCTATTATCTGGTAATTTTGGATTTTTTTTTTTTTTTGTCTATTGCCTTTTGCTTATAGGAGATTATTTCCCCCTATTGTTTGTGATTGTGGCTTGTGAGTAGATTTTTTGTTGTTTTTCTCTCCCAAGAAGAGCTTTAACTATGGAATCTTGTATGGCTTTGGTTGTAGATGTATTCGTTGTTGTTAATTTCCTGACTTAAATGTTTCAGAACCACTAAGGTAGTAAAAATTGAAGCTTCAAACCTATGTAAGGTGTAGGTCTGTCATTAAAAATTTTGAGGGTATACTTCTCCCTCCCTCCTTCCCAGAGCCTCAGCAGAAGCAGGTGAATGTCCTTAGCAGCTCGCCTGTCTTCATGGGCAGATTCTTTGTGGTCCACCCTTTTCCTAAAGGAGCATCCCTTTGGAGGTTCTGGCTTTATGTCAAGATCTTAACTCCTACTCCATACTTTTGATATGAGTTGTGAAGCTGCAGACACGTAATTTACTCTAGTTAGTTTAAGCAGGAGAGGTTTACCATAAAGCATTAAACACCGACAAAGTTGCTGAAGGGCTGAAGAAATAGATTCCAAGTTTGCTCATTCAATTAAATATTTATTGAGCATCTACCATGTGTTAAGTACTACTTTTGGATTCTTGGGGAACACATTAGTGAACAAAACAGACAAAGCTCATTGTCCTTGAGGAACTTACATTCTAGAAGGGTTTTGTCTTTAGGAACAATTCTCAAAGCCACACACAAAACTGGCCAACAAAAGAGCTGCTAGTTGGGGTTTTAAAAAACAACCCAGGCCGGGTGTGGTGGCTCACGCCTGTAATCCAAGCACTTTGGAGGTCAAGGTGGGCGGATCACCTGAGGTTGGGAATTCAAGACCAGCCTGACCAACATAGTGAAACCCCTTCTTAAAAACAAAAACAAAAACCCAGAACCATATGACCACTGCCATAGTTAGGAAGCCACAATGACCAGGAAGCCTCCACTAAAGCTGTCAGCTCCAGAATCATGCTCATCTGTTTTGATCCGCACTAAATACCCATGCCCTGCCTCTGATACCCATGACACTAGTTACTAGACACTGTACACTCAACTAATGGTGATGCAGAAAAATCAAATGTCTTGGCCTATGCCCATTTGCAAAGTAGCAGAAGCAGGTCTTCAGTTTTCTTTCCAAGTCCATGTTAGTGCATGTGATTGATGGAACCTAATCACATCAGGAGCCATAGCTGGAAGAGGCTCTTCGGCCTCCATGATACAGAGCAGACAACCCTACAAGGAAAGGAGAATGTTTAATGCCAACCCACCAAATGCTCGTTTCTTACTCATGCTTGGTTTTTAATACCCTATCCCCTATATGGATCTTTATCTTGCCATCCCAGCTCAGGAAAGGGGCAGTTCACATGCATCTGGTTTTTAGTTCTGGCTCCTACAATTTTTCCCTTCTTTTTCTTCTTTTTTATTTTTATTTATTTTTTTAGACAGAGTCTTGCTCTTTTGCCTAGGCTGGAGCGTGGTGGCGTGATCATGGCTCACTGCAACCTCCACCTCCCGGGTTCAAGCCATTCTCTTGCCTCAGCCTCCTGAGTAGCTGCGACTACAGGCATGTGCCACTATGCCCAGCAAATGTTTGTACTTTTAGTGGAGATGGGGTTTCGCCATGTTGGCCAGGCTGGTTTTGAACTCCTGATCTCAAGTGATCCACCTGCCTCGGCCTCCCAAAGTGCTGAGATTACAGGTGTGAGCCACCATACCTGGCCTTTCTCTTTCTTGCTAACTCAACTTTGCATTTAAAATAATTGTTCTATTTTATGTAGAATTTTTTGAGGAAAACTTTCTGGTTATGTAGATATAACAGAACAGAATTAGATGCCCCTAGCTTACAAGTACTAATTTAATAAACCATGTTAGCTTATTAAAAATGTGTTACATCTGGTCGGGGGTGGAGGTTGGGGAAAGATGGTAAGCACTGCATTGATTTAAAGTTTTTAGAGCACAATGCACTGTATGAATCTCTTTAGGACAGCGTAATTGAATAATGGCATATTGAAAAAGGAATGTAATTGGTGTTTTCATTAAGATGCAATAAAATTGACTTTATTTGGTATACTGGAATTTTTTTTCTTTTGAGACAGACCCTTACTCTGTTGCCTAGACTGGAATACAGTGGCCTGGTAACACTCACTGCAGCCTCAACCTCTTGGATTTAAGTCATCTTCCTGCTTCAGCCTCTTGAGTAGCTGGGACTACAGGCATGTACCACCATGTCTGGCTAATTTTTTTTTTTAATTTTTGGTAGAGAGAAGGGGTTAGTCTGTGTTGCCCAGGCTGGTCTTAAACTCCTGCACTCAAGCAATGCGCCTTGGCTTCCCAAACAAAGTGCCAGGTTTACAGGCGTGAGCCACTGTGCTTGGCCACTATGAATTTTAACATAGGTGTAGGTTTGGTTAATCGTTTTCATGGTCAGGACACAGGAGATCCCTGACCCTGAGAAACTTCCTCATGCTCTCCCTTCGTTGTCACATGCTGCCATCACCAATTATTTCTTCTAGTTGTTTTGTTAATAGGGGTTTTCATAAGACAGTCATGTTGTCATGGACAGGGATGGTTTTATTTTCTCCTTTCCAATCTGTAAGCCTTTTGTTTCTTACTGAACTGACCAAGAGTTTTCAGTATGAGTTGAATAGGAGTGAGCATCCTTGCCTGATGCTCAGTCTTAGAAGAAAAGCATTTAGTCTGTCACCAGTAAGTTTCATGTTATAAGTTTGTTTTGGAGATGATCTTTATGAAATTGAGCAAGTTTTTTTTATATTCAGTTTGCTGAGAGTTTTTACCAGGAATGTTTTGGATTTTGCCAAATGTTTTTTCTGCATCTATAATAGAATCGTGGTTTTTCTTCAAATTATTAGTATGGTGGATACATGATTTTCAAATATTGAATAAGCCCTACATTCCGAGGATAAATCCCTCTTGGTCAACATGTGTTAATATTTTTATGTGTTACTGGATTTGATTTGCTAGTATTTTGTTGAAGAATTTTGCATATATGTTTATGGGGCACTGGTCTATAATTCTCTTATTAGTAGTAGTTTTCGTCTGGCTATGGAGTCTGGTTAATGATGGTCTCATAAGTTGGGAAGTGTATTTTCCTCTTCTATTTTCTGTAGAGATTGTATATAATTGGTTCTTTTTTAAACATTTGGTGGAATTCCCCAGTGAAACCTTCTGAGTCTGGAGATTTTTTTTTTCCCTCAGAAGGCTTTTAACTACAATTAAGTTTCATTATTAGTTAAAGGAATATTTATGTTACCTATTTTATTTTGGGTGAGTTTTGATAGTTTGGATCTTTTTTTTTTTTTTAAGATGGAGTCTCACTCTGTCACCCAGGCTGGAGTGCAATGGTGTGATCTCAGCTCGCTGCAACCTCCACCTCCCTGGTTCAAGCAATTCTCCCTGCCTCAGCCTCTTGAACAGCTGGGATTACAGATTACCTTTCTTTCCTTGTATAGCATTTATTCTCTGACGGCCTTTCTTCCACAAGATACTTGCCTTTGTTATATCCGCAATTATTTTTGAATTCTCCATTGTATAATGTATTTTCTTGTTCTATTCCCTCCCATCTCCAGCCTCCTCCTAGAGCTCATTGTTGCTCCAAACTGGACTGACTGCTTTCTAGACCTTTTCATAGCTGACATCCTATAACTTCGCATAATTGCTTTCCTAGATTGTTTCCTGGATCCCATATCCCCTCCTTTCTAGACAGGCTCCCTGATTTTGATGAAACGTATCTGTAAGGACTGACCTAAAGAAGGGTGAGGAGAAAGGACACTTTCTGAGTCCTTTTGTTTTGCTCTACATTTGATGAGAGTTGGGATGAGAATGGAATTCTAGATTGAGGAGAATTTTCCCTGAGAATTTTGATGGATTGCTTCATTGTCTGCAAGCATCCAGTCTTAATGATCAGGAGGCCAGTTTTGTCCTCATTCTTGCTCCACTTCAGGTGACTTATTTCTCTGGAAACTTTTCAGATTCGTGGTATTTTTAAAGATTGGAATGACATGCGTTGAAATAGGTCTTTTACAATTTGCTGTTTTGGCCATTGATAGACCATTTTAGTTTGAAGATGCATGTTCTTTCCAAATATTATTTTGATAGTTTTTCTCCTGTTTTCTTTCTAGATATTGAATATATATAAAAGATTGTTTCAAATTCTGATGAATAACTTAAAAATAATGGGAAAACAGATCTGAGGTCTAGATTCTTGGTTTTCATATTTATGTAGCATTTGTCTAAAATGTAAAAGTCACTTGCTGTAGACCAACTATATTTAAGTTTGTAAAATATTTGTAAAATATTTATAAAGTATAATTTATAGAAAAAGCAGTTAAGAAAAAGGCCCAGATAGTATAAAGTTACTATTATAGGGTCCTATATGAAGTTGTCCTTCAATTAAGAACAAAAATTAATATACAAGATAAAGCTACAATGTAAGCAAGAAAGATACATTTTAATTTTATTGGCAGTCCCATTAGATTTCTAATATGATTTTATAGCTCATTTCCTCTCCGTTTACAAATGGCTTTGTATCATAATGTGTAGCAACTCTAAACATTGCAAGAGTAAAAGAATAAAGTGACCTTTTCATGGTTTAGAACAAACACCTCGAGAATAAAAAGTCATGTTTCACATGACTTGTTCTAAACTGGATACATGCCATATTTATAGCTTTATGTCAGTGTTCAAATGGTTTTTTTTTTTTCTGTTTCTTGATGGCTTTAAGTTATATAGAGTTAATAAAATCTCTTCTGATGACACATCAAATTTTACCCACTAATGAACGTAGAGGCTCTTGTAAAATTTTCGTGGGCATTTATTTTCTGGCTTGTAAAAGCAGGATTAGTACCTTAGTTAGACTGAAATCACACTAGTGTTTTTCTTACTCATAATGCAAACAACTACTTCAAGCAATGGGGGTGGGTGTTCAGCAAATGCATACTTGTATTTGCAGAGAAGTTTTACCTGCATCTAGATCAGGGAAGCCCCTCTGGGTTTTATTTAGTAGGTGACAAAGGAAATTAGAATGACCTGGCTAAGGACATCAATATGCATAATTGACAGGCTATTCAATACTGTTAAAGATAAGTACTTTCCATTCTTTAACTCTCAAATGCAGCGCAAATGTATTCTAGATTGTATTATTTTCTGACTACTATTTTGTTACAGATCTTACTTGTATACATACTGATCTAAGGAACTTGAAAAACACAGGCTTGTCTCTGAGCAAGGTCTTTAAAATTACCAATGTGATTATAATGAATGAATAAATAATATATAGCCCTTCGAAGGATAAGGTAAACACCCAGATTGGAAAGGCAGATGTACAGCTTTATCTAGTCACAGATAACATGCTCTTCTATATAGAAAATGCTGAGGGCTCCACTACAAAAGCATTAGATTTAGGCTGGTGTGGTGGCTCACTCCCCTAATCCCAGCTCTTTGGGAGGCAAAGGCAGGCGATCACTTGAGACGGAGTTTGAGACCAGCCTGGCCAACATGGTGAAACCTTGCCTGTACTAAATGACAAACAATAAAAAGAAACCTATTAGAATTAATAAATGAGTTCAGCAGAGTTGCAGGGTACAAGAGCAACGTTAAAAAAATCACTTACATTTTCTTTCTTTCCTTCTGTTCCTTCTGTTCGTTCCTTTCTTTGTCTGATTCTGTTGCCCTGGCTGGAGTGCAGTGGCACAATCTCGGCTCGCTGCAGCCTCTGCCTTCTAGTTTCAAGTGATTCTCATGCCTTAGCCTCCCCAAGTAGCTGGGATTACAGGTGAAAAAATCGCTTATGTTTCTATGCACTTGAATCTGACAATGAAATTAAGAAAACAATTTTATTTACAATAAAATACTTAGGACTTATTTAATTTAAAATTGCAAAACTTAGTCAGGTGTGGTGGCTCATGCCTGTAATCCCAGCACTTTGGGAGGCTGAGGTGGCTGGATCACCTGAGGTCAGGAGTTCGAGACCAGCCTGGTCAACATAGTGAAACCCCATCTCTACTAAAAATAAAAAATAATTAGCTGAGTGTGGTGGCAGGGGCCTGTAATCCCAGCTACTAGGGAGGCTGAGGCAGGAGAATCACTTGAACCCAGGAGGTGAAGGTTGCAGTGAGGTGAGATCACGCCGTTGTACTCCAGCCTGGGCAACACGAACAAAAACTGTCTCAAAAAAAAAAAATTGCAAAACGTGTGTTCTACAAACTACAAAACATGAAAAGAAATTACACTCTAATGGAAAGCTATGTTCGTGGATTCATGGATTCATGAATTAGAGGATTATTTTTTAAATGGCAATATTTATCAGATTGATCTACATATTTAATACAATCCCTATCAAAATCCAGTCTGCCTTCCCATCCCCGCCCCCACCCCCAGAAGTTGGCATATTGATCCCAAAATTCATGTGGAAACGCAAGAGACACAGGATAGCTAATACAATCTTGAAAAAACTTTCAAAATTTACTATTTTTTAAAAATTAATTTATTTTAATTTATTTTTAAGATGGGTTTCACCATGTTGGTCAGGCTGGTTTTGAACCCCTGACCTCAGGTGATCCCCCGCCTTGGCCTCCAAAGTGCTTGGATTATAGGTGTGAGCCAGCACGCCTGGTTAAAATTTACTATTGGCCAATAGGCACGTGAAAAGATTCTCATCACTAATCACTAGGGAAATGCAAATTAAAACTTTCATAAGATGTTACCTCAGACTCATTCAGGTGACTACTATCAAAAAAACAGAACATAACAAGAACATAACAAGTGTTAGCAAAGATGTGGGGGACACTGGAACCCTTGTGCACTGTTAGTGGTAATTTAAAACGGAGTAGCTAGGTTGGGCATGGTGACTCATGCCTGTAATCCCAGCCCTTTGGGAGGCCAAGGCAGGTGGATCATCTGAGGTCAGGAGTTTGAGACTGGCCAACGTGGTGAAACTCTGTCTCTACTAAAAATACAAAAATTAGCCAGGCGTGGTGGTGGGCGCCTATAATCCTAGCTACTCAGGAGGCTGAGGCAGGAGAATTGCTTGAACCTGGGAGGTAGAGGATGTAGTGAGCCAAGATTGTGCCGCACTCCAGCCCAGGGACAAGAGCGAAACTTCGTCTCAAAATAAATAAATAAATAAAATGGAATAGCTGCTATAGAAACCTGTATAGTATCTCCTCAAAAAGTTAAAAATAGAATTACCATGTGATCCAGCAGTTCCAAGTCTGAGTATATACCAAAAATATAGCAGGGTCTTAAAGAGATATTTGTACATCCCTTTGTTATTTTTTATTCTTGTTATTTTTTGAGACAGAGTCTTGCTCTGTCACCCAAGCTGAAGTACAGTGTTGTGATCTTGGCTCACTGTAACTTCTGCCTCCTGGGTTGAATCGATTCTCATGCCTCAGCCTCCTGAGTAGCTGGGATTATACGGATGAGCCACCATGCCTGGCTAATTTTTGTAGTTTTAATAGAGACGGGGTTTCACCATGTTGGCCAGGCTGGTCTCCAACTCCTGACCTCAGATGATCCACCTGCCTCAGCCTTCCAAAGTGCTGAGATTACAGGCATGAGCCACCACGCCCAGCCCTCTTTCTGGTACTTCATAAATTAACTTTTAAATTATATACAGAAAAGTACACAAAAAGTTGTGAGTATACAGCTTGATGGGTTCTCCCATCCATGTAAAACTATGCATGACAAGAAATGTGGTGGCTCATGCCTGTAATCCAGCAATTTGGGTGGCCGAGGCAGGCAGATCTCTTGAGGTCAGGAGTTTGAGACCAGCCTGGCTAACATGGTGAAACCCTGTGTCTACTAAAAATACAAAAATTAGCCAAAATCATTTAAACCCGGGAGGCAGAGGTTGCACTGAGCCAAGATCTTGCCACTGTGCTCCAGCCTGGGCACCAGAGCAAACCTCCATCTTTCAAAACAAAAAAAAAAAAAAAAAAAAAAAAAAAAGCACTATTCTTTCTTAAAGTATCCCCCAGGGTAACCACTGTCCTGACATGAACATCAATTAGTTTTTCCTGTTTTCATACTTTATGTAAATGAAAACATACAAGATGTATTCTTCTGGTGTGGTTTCTTTTACACAGCATTGTATTTGTGAATCATATTGTGGACTGTGCATTCTCATTACTGAGTAGTACTCCATTGCTGGGTTGTTTTTTTTTTTTTGAGACAGTGGTGCAATCTTGGCTCACTGCAACCTCTTGCCCCCTCCCCCAGCCCCTGCGCCCCCGCCCCCCGACCCTTCAAGCGATTCTCCTGGCTTAGCCTCCCAAGTAGCTGGTATTACAGGCACTTGCCACCATCCTTGGCTAATTTTTTTTGTATTTTTAGTAGAGATGGGATTTCACCGTGTTGGCCAGGCTGGTTTCAAACTTCTGACCTCAGGTGATCCACCTGCCTTGGCCTCCCAGACTGCTGGGATTATAGACGTGAGCCACCATGCCCAGGCCACTGTGTGATTATATCACAATTTATTCTTTCTGTTGTTGAGCATTTAGGTAGTTTTCTGTTTTTAGCCATTTTGAATAGTGTTGCTATAAATATTCTCAAGCATGTCTTTTGGTAGACATCTGTGTGCATTTCTGATAGGTGCGTACCAGGAAGTGGAATCACTGGATCATAGGGCAGGGCTTTTCAAACTGTACTGTGCACATCAGTTGCCTGGGGGTCTTGTTAAAATACAGATTCTGTTTTAGTAGTTCGAGGGTAGAGCCTTAGAGTCTGTATTTGTCAGGAGCCAGTTGGACTGGCTGTAGTCCACACTTTCAGTATAGCAAGGCCTTAGGATACGCTTGTGTTAGGTTTTAGTAAAGAATGCCAAACAGTTTTCCAAACTTACTGTGTCTGTTTACATCTCCAGCAGCAGTGCATGAGATTCCTTTGTTTAGGTGTATGTGAGTCTGTTTCTCTCAAACTTTATATATCTTCTTCAAGATTGTCTCAGCTTTTCTTGGGCTTTCATGTTTTCACATAAGTTTTAGAATTGGTATTAATCAGTTTCCACATATAACCTGCTGGAGTTTCAATTTGGATTGTATGGAATCTGTAGATCAACTTGAGAAAGAACTGGCATTATTGAGGGTCTTTAATTGCTTTCTTTTTCTTTTTCTTTCTTTTTTTCTTTTTTAAAGACGGGGTTTCACCATGGTAGTCAGGCTGGTCTTGAACTCCCGACCTCAGGTGATCCACCCGCCTTGGCCTCCAAAGTGCTTGGATTACAGGCGTGAGCCACCGCGCCTGGCCTTCTTCTTTTTTTTTTTTTTAAAGCGGGAGGCTCACTCTGTTGCCCATGCTGGAGTGCAGTGGCACGATCTTGGCTCAGTGCAACCACTACCTCCTGGGTTCAAGCGATTCTCCTTCCTCAGCCTCCTGAGTAGCTGCGATTATAGGCATGCACCACCACAGCCAGCTAATTTTGTTGTATTTTTAGTAGAGATGGTTTTTTGCCCTGTTGACCAGGCTGGTCTCGAACTCCTGACCACAGGGGATCCATCCACATTGGCCTTCCAAAGTGCTAGGATTACAGGGGTGAGCTACTGTGCCTGGCTTAATTTCTTTCAATAATACTTTTAGTTTTCTGTGTAGAGATTTTATTTTGCTAGTTCATTCTTAAGTGTTTGATTTGTTAATACTATTGTCAATGATTTCGTTCTAAAATTTCTATGTAATGATTGTTGGCTGCTGGTATATAGAAATACAGTTGGCCGGATGCAGTGGCTCACACCTGTAATCCCAGCACTTTGAGAGTCCAAGATGGTTGGATCACCTGAGGTCAGGAGTTTGAGACCAGCCTGGCCAACATGGTGAAACCTCGTCTCTACTAATAATACAAAAAATAGCCAGGCGTGGTGGTGCACGCCTGTAATCACAGCTACACAGAAGGCTGAGGCGGGAGAATCTCTTGAACCTGGGAGGCGGAGGTTACGGTGAACTGAGATCGTGCCACTGCACTCCAACCAGGGCAACGAGAGCAAAACTTTGTCTCCACCCCCCGCCAAAAATAGTTGATTTTTATATGTTAACCTTTAATCTAATTGGTAAATCCCAATCAAATTGGTAAAATTCACTTACCAATTTTCATTGTTTATATTACTTTATTTTTTTTTTGAGACAGGGTCTCACTCGGTCACCCACGCTGGAATGCAGTGGCACGATTATAGCTCACTGCAGCCTTGATCTCCTAGGCTCAAGGAGTCCTCTCACCTCAGCCTCTCAACTAAGTGGGACCACAGGCATTTATCACCATGCCCAGCTAATTTTTGTATGTTTTGTAGAGACAGGGTTTTACCATGTTGCCCAGGCTGCTCAAACTCCTGGGCTCAAGCTCATTGTATATATAGATTCTTTTGGAATGTATTTGTGAATATAATCATGTCATATGCAAATCATGACAGTTTAATGTATTTCCTTTCCAAGATTATGTCTTTCTCTTGCTGGAATGTACTGTTTGGGACCTTTAGTTGAATAGTTGTGATAGTGATATCCTTGTCTTGTTTCCCATTGGAGAGGGAAAGCTTTCAGTATTTCACCATTAAGTATGATATTTGCTTTAGTTTTAGTTTTAGTTAGTTTGTTTGTTTTGAGACAGTCTGGGCTTTGTTACCTGGGTTCCTGCTTCAGCCTCCCAAGTTGCTGGGATTATAGGCACCTGCTGCCATGCCCAGCTAATTTTTGTATTATTAGTAGAGACTGGCTTTCACCGTGTTGGGCAGGCTGGTCTCGAATCCTGACCTCAAGTGATCTACCCACCTCAGCCTCTCAAAGTGTTGGGATTACAGGCATGAGCCACAGTACCCGGCCTGCTTTAGATTTTGTATAACTCCCCTTCATCAGATTGAAAAAGGCCTTGTATTTCCAAATTTGCCAAAAGGTGGTTTCGGTTTTTTGGTTTGAAAAATCGTGACCAGATACTGAATTTTGTCAAATGCTGATTCTTCTTTTACTGAAGGTCTCACTCTGTCACCCAGGCTGGAGTGCAGTGGTACGATCTCGGCTCACTGCAGCCTTGACGCTTCTGGCTCAAGCAGTCCTCCCGCCTCAGCCTCCCAAGTAGCTGTTACTACAGGTGTGCACCACCACACCCAGATAATATATATATATTTTCGTAGTGATGGGATCTCACTGTGTTGCCCAGGCTGGTCTGAAATTGCTGGCCTTAAGCAATCCTCTGCCTCAGCCTGCAGAAGCACTGGTATTACAGGTGTGAGCCTCTGCGCCTGGCCCATTTATATGATTTTAATTTCTGAGGCCTTAAGGTCTGATTACTCAATAAATTGCTCTTTACTAAAATAATCACATTTTTGCTCTATGTCTCTGAAATTGCTCCTGAATTCCACTGAGTAATGTGTTCTGGATCTCTTCAGTCACATATTTATGATTTCTTGTGTTAGAAGATTGCTGGAGGATTGTTTTTTTAGCCAGTTTCCATGTTTGTTTCGAGAGAGAAACCTTATTTATCTTAGCTTCAAATTATTGTGAATTATATCCTCACTGTCACTCAGGATCAACTGTGTAATTTGTAGGACTCGGGGCAAGATGAAAATGTGAAATACTTTCCTCAAAAATTAAGAATTCCAAAACAGCGGCAGAGCCTGATACCAAGCGCAGGCCCTTCTAAACGTGAGGCTTGTGTGACGGCATGTGTCGCATACTTAAGAAGCCACCCTTGCTGTCACCACTGTGTATAGACTAGCTTTGGATTAGAAATACTCTAAGAAATTAAATGAGTTTCAAATGCTCATACTGTACTTTTGGCCAGGGTGGTGGCTTACACCTGTAATCCCAGCACTTTGGGAGGCCAAGGTGGGAGAATCACTTGAGGTTAGGAATTCGAGACCAGCCTGGCCAACATGGCAAAACCCCCTCTGCCAGGCATGGTGGCACACACCTGTAGTCCCAGCTACTAGGGAAACTGAAGCAAGAGAATCACGTGAACTGGGAGGCAGAGGTTGCTGTGAGCCAAGATCATGCCACTGCACTCCACCCTGGGCGACAGAGTGAGACCCTGTCTCAAAACAAACAAAAAAAACTCAAATGCTCATACTGTACTTTTACAAATATGGACTCCAAAATGCACATTCTCAAGCATTTGAAAACCAGATTTTTTGAGTTACCATTTATAATTGTAATACAGTTTATAATATTAGCTAAATGCCTGTCAGTTTAGACAACCTAATATACTCAACTGTGGGTCATCTTGAGAGTTCTTAAAATTAAA
Organism: Cacajao melanocephalus; assembly: GCA_963573385.1. Lineage (NCBI taxonomy): Eukaryota > Metazoa > Chordata > Mammalia > Primates > Pitheciidae > Cacajao > Cacajao melanocephalus. Next base: position 43,855 of record CAUYLG010024186.1, read on the forward strand.
CTTATGAAAATTATTCTCTGTAAGCAGAATTTCATATTGATTTATGACATTTGAGTTGACTAAAATATTGGGATTGAACCAGAAAAAATTTGCTCAATAACTAGATTTTAGGCTGGGTATGATGCCTCACACCTTTAATCACAGCACTTTGAGAAGCCAAGATGGGAGGAGTATTGCTTGAGCCTGGGAGTTTGAGAGCAGCCTCGGCAACACAGTGAGACACTTGTCTACAAAATTTTTAAAAATTAGCTGGGCATGGTGGTATGTGCCTATAGTCCCAGCTCCTTGGGAGACTGAGGCAGGAGGATCCCTTGAGCCCAGGCATTGAGCCATGATCATACCACTGCATTCCAGCCTGGGCAACTGAGTAAAACCCCGTCTCAAAAAAAAAAAAAAAGTATATTGGGTGACTGGAGAACCAGAGATGGGAGGTGTTGACAATGATCTGTAGTGAACTGAAGTCTGTAGACAGTGTCTAAATGAAATGAGATATATCAAGAAAAAGTAGTAGTCAAGAGCTGTTGACCATCTGGAAGATTACCATGTTTATTGCTGTTCTTCGTAAGGTATTTGTTATCAATACAGCACACCTGTATCAGACTGGATTTGTGGCTGTCACATGCAAATTGAGGAAATTTAAGACTTTTTTTTGTAATTAGTAGAGACAAGAATTGTGAAAAACTCATTGAACTTCTCTAACAAAGATTATTTTATTAAAATATCATAAAATGTCAAATAATAGTAGAAACATTTAGAGAGATGGAAGTAATTACAAAAGACTGCTAAAAAGAAGTTGGAACAAGTTGGGGGATGTTTACTTATGTATACATATTACTTTGATTTGGAACAATTTAAAACATTTCAATAATATAATATAAAACATAAGATAGAAAAATGTTTGGCTGGGCGCAGTGGCTCATGCCTGTAATCACAGCACTTTGGGAGGCCAAGGTGAGCAGATCATGAGGTCAGGAATTTGAGACCATGCTGGCCAACATGGTGAAACCCTGTCTTTATTAAAATACAAAAAAAAAAAAAAAAAAAGGTGGAGGGGATTGGGGAGGGCTAACATTAGGAGAAATACCTAATGTAGATGATGGGGGTTGGGGGATGGATGCAGCAAACCACCATGGCAAGTGTATACCTATGTAACAAACCTGCATGTTCTGCACACATACCCCAGAACTTCAAGTATTAAAAAAAGAAGCTGGCTGTGGTGGCATGTGCCAATAGTCTCAGCTACTCGGGTGGCTGAGGCAGGAGGATCCCTTGAACCTGGGAGGTAGAGATTGCAGTGAGCCAAGATCGAGCCACTGCACTCCAGCCTGGCAACAGAGCAAGACTCCATCTCAAAAACAAAGGGAAAAAAAATGTTAATATATATTCAGGAGGAAAATGCACATTGCAAAATAGTACATATAATATGATCATCTTTTCTTTCTTTTTCTTTCCCCCCCCCCAGAGTCAGGGTTTTATTCAGTTGCCCAGGCTGGAGTGCAGTGGTGCAATCATAGCACACTGCAGCCTTGACCTCCTAGGCTCAAGTGATCCTCCCACCTCAGCCTCCCAGGTAGCTGGAACTACAGGCGTGTTCCACCATGCCCGGTTAATTTTTTGTAGAGACAAGAGTTTCACCATGTTGCTGGGGCTGATCTTGAACTTGTGAACACAAGCAATCCACCTGCGTTGGCTTCTCACAGTGCTGGGATTACAGACATGAGCCCCTGCACCTGGCCTCATTTTTGTTTCTAAAAAGCTACATGAAATGAAAAATTTTGGGATTTAACATGATTTTTGTTTTCTTTTTTTGAGACAGAGTCTCCCTCTGTTGCCCAGGCTGGAGTACAATGATGCAATCTTGGTTCACTGCAGTCTCCACCTCCTAGGTTCAAGCTATTCTCCTGCCTCAGCCTCCCGAGTAGCTGGGATTACAGGTGTGCACCACCATGCCCAGCTAATTTCTGTATTTTTCGTAGAGACAGAGTTTTGCCATGTTGGCTAGCCTGGTCTTGAACTCTTCACCACAGGTTATCCACCCTCACTTGGCCTCTCAGAGTGCTGGGATTACAGGTGTAAGCCACCACACCCGGCCATGATTTTCATATTCTTATGTTTTATATTATTATTTTCTTTTTTCAAAGAAGTGACCCTATATTACTTTATTATAATCAGAGGGAAAAAAATTCATTTCAAAAAAAATAGTAATTGTGACATAACTTAAAGCAGGCACCACATATCTTTTTTTTTTTTTTTGAGATGGAGTTTCACTCTTGTTGCCCAGGCTGGAGTGCAGTGGTGTGATCTCTGCTCACTGCAACCTCTGCCTCTCAGATTCAAGCCATTCTTCTGCCTCAGCCTCCTGAGTAGCTGGGATTACAGGCATGTGACACCATTCCCGGAATAATTTTTTATTTTTAGTAGAGACGGGGTTTCTCTATGTTGGTCAGGCTGGTCTTGAACTCCTAACCTCGGGTGATCCGCCAGTCTCTGCCTCCCAGAGTGCTGGGATTACAGGCGTGAGCCATCGCGCCCGGCCTATATATCTTTTTATTTCAGACATCCACAATGCTTGGCATGTGGAAGATGTCTAGTAAATATCTGCACATACTGAGGAAAGGTGTGCATCAGTAAGTTACTTCTTTGCTTAATAAAAGCATTCCATGGCCATTGGCAAAGTAAAATAAGCTATTTAAGAAACAATATATTATAAAAAATTCTTCAAGAATTAAATGAAAAGCTTAGGAGGAAGTATGATTGTCAGGTAGAGATAAGTGAGAAAAGAAAATGCAAAAAGCAACTGGTAACATTTATTATTTAGTTTTCTTTTGCATAGGTAATACTTGGTGTGTGGGGGTGTGTGTGTACATATATATATATATATATATATATATATATATATATATATATTTTGAGATGAAATTTCACTCTTGTTGCCCAGGCTGATCTCGTGCCCATGGCATGATCTCGGCTCACTGTAACTTCTATCTCCTGGATTGAAGTGATTCTCCTGCCTCAGCCTCCTGAGTAGTTGGGACTGCAGGTACATACCACCATGCCTGGCTAATTTTGCATTTTTAGTAGAGATGGGGTTTCACTAGGTTGGTTAGGCTGGTCTCAAACTCCTAACTTCAGATAATCCACCTGCCTCAGCCTCCCAAAGTGCTGGAATTACGGGTGTGAGCCACTGCGTCTGGCCGAATTTTTAAGAAATCTATGCAGTAAATCAAGTGTATACAGTTTTTAAAGCAAAAAAAGGTATATAGTGAATATTCTATCCCTTGTTATCAGATCAGCACTCTGTCTTCAGAGGCAACCATTGTTATTCTTGTATATCCTTCCAGAAATACAGGATTTTAACAGTACAAGAAAGAAGTTCGTTGTTTATACATTTTATGCTTGTGTAAGTTTCCCTGTAGGTTAAATTCCTAGAAGTAGAATTGCTGAATCATTGCAAATATCCACATTTGCAATTTTTGTAGAATTGGCCAATTTGCCCTCCAATCAAGTTATATTAGTTAATACCCCCACCACCAATGTAGGAGAGATTTTATGTAATTTCCTAGGTTTCATTCATTATGAATTTCTTATTGCCAGGCCAGGCATGGTGGCTAACACCTGTAATCCCAGCATTTTGGGAGGCCAAGGCAGGTGGATCACCTGAGATCAGGAGTTTGAGACCAGCCTGGCCTACATGGTGAAACCCTGACTCTACTAAAAATACAAAAAAATTAGCTGGGCATGGTGGTGGGTGCCTGTAATCCCAGCTACTTGGGAGACTGAGGGAGGAGAATTGCTTCAACCTGGGAAATGGAGGTTGCAGTGAGCCAAGATAGCACCACTGCATTTCAGCTTGGGCAACAGAGCGAGACTGTCTAAAAAAAAAAAAAAAAAAAATCTTATTGCCTATATGAGTGATCTAATCCTTGACAAATGAGATTCATTGTGGACAAGGATAAGGTATACATATTTTTGTCAGAGGAATAAGAGCTACGATTTATTGTAAACCATATTCTAAAAACAATGTTTCAGTATATAGTTTAGTGGATAAATTCTTCTCTACAACAACAGTCTATACCACACTGGCTAGTTATAGTGAAATATGGTTAAGTACTGAACCCTTTTTTGAAATCTATCAGATCCAAAGATACTGAACATTCTTCAGTACTATCAAATCTTGGGAGAGAAAGTTTACCATGGCCTTTCTTTCCTTTTCTTAGCTTTTTTTGTTTGAAGTTTTAATCAAAGCTTGTATATAAGATTACTTTATTCCTGCATCTTCTCAATTGTTTCTTCCTTGTATTTGCCCTTTTCCTTTCCTACTTGGCTAGATTTGGCTTTCCGTTCAAGGATCTTTTTGCAGTCTTCGTCCAGTTTTAGCCTAGTGATAACCACCTTGATGAGGTGAATGCATACGTAGACAGTTGTGCCATTAGCCTTTTGCCGCTGCACCCGTTCAGTGTAGATAATATATTTCCTCCTGTAAACCTGGACTACTTTGCCAATTTGCTGACCTTTACAGAGTCCTCATACAATCTGAACTTTGTCATCCTTTCGGATGGGCATGGATTGCACGTTTGTACTTCTGTATCAGCTCTTTGGAAAGAGGGGAAGACCTAATCTTCCTGCGAATATGGGAAGGTGCATTGAAATGCCTTCTGCGATTCTTGTTTTGAATGGAAGTCACAAAGGGACTGAACTTCATTTTGGCTGCTCCCGCTTTGGTGATGGCTGCAAAAGGGAAGAGAACTACACGCTGCTTCCGGTTCTGTATGTTTACCTCCTTTTCCTAATTTTCTTCAAACATAAAAAGAAGTACAATATGAAGTAAGTGAGGCTTTTTAGGCAGATTTTTCATTCCTTAGCTGAGAGTAGAAGACTGTTCTCTGAAAGACCTTCATAAAATTGAATAGGTAACATAGCATGTGGATCTTGGAATCAAACAGTTCTGTGTGCCTCTTAGCTTGTATAATCTTTGATCTTTAATATTTCAATTTATGAAATGAGGGTAATAGTTCATAGTGCCCTGTTCTACAAAAGGAAACTGTTTTTGGCATCCAGTGACCTTCAAAGGAAAGATAAAAACTCAGGGAATGTTAGTTCCTGTTTAAGTATCAGTTTTGTGATTTATAAAATGGGATTAATAGTCTCTTCCTCACAAGTTCTTGGAATAATTTAGACATACAAACACATTGGCATGCAGAGCACCCTCAATAGTGGTGAATTTTTACTGCTACTACAGTCATTTGATGTCTGTTGAAGGAATTCTAGCCTGCATGGGCTTACTGTACACTGGAAGGAAGGGTAAATCTGCTACCTGGTGGGTTAGATGTAGCATTTTGCTTTGAAAGGTCGTTAGTAGAAGACAGGCGCTGGGTACACTCAGTGAGGTGTGACTGACTGCAGGACACCAAGAAGAATTGGGGTTTGAAGTAACAACTCCTTTATTCAAGCTGAAAACAGTGTGACGCAAGCAGTGCTTTCTAAATGGCTGTGAATGGAACAACCTATTAGGGAAAGTTTCCATCTGGAGTACTGGTAATTAACTCAAATGAGAGTTAACTTCTGGAAAATTGCAAGAGCAATGGAAAATAAAAAGGGTGCCTGTATTGAATGAGTTAAGGTTGTATTATACTTTAGTTCAGAAACAAGTTTTGGTGACTGGAAAAAGTTAAATTAATTCTAGGTCAACTGTGTTAGATTAAATTTCGTGGGGGCGGGTGCGCATCTCAAATTCTACATTAAATCTGTGTAATTCTAGATCTAGGGTCAAGATTTAGATGAGCTATTATCTAATCCCAATAAAATTCCCTTTAGACAATTAGGACCTGAGAAATTCCTGCAGTAAATAAGAACCATTCCAAATTGTTTATTGGGCCAAGCCCAGGCTTGTCCTAGCCTGTACCTCTTTTTATATCTTGTGCTTACCCAATTTTTGATCACAGTCTCTTACCAGCTGTAGAGGGGATGGAATTCTGCAGACCCTACCCAAACTGTGTCTTCCTGTTGATTTTCGTTGATAGAACTGTGTCTAATACTCATGGAGTAATTTGGGTTGATTGAGTTATAACACTTTTCACAAATATTATTAGAAACTCACGTACGTCATAATTCCATACCCAGGACCATCTCTATCCCAAATAGCACCTTTGTGTGAATTAACAGAAAGGTGCTTGCCTGGGTGCGGTGGCCCACGCCTGTAATCCCAGCCCTTTGGGAGGCCAAAGCAGGCAGATTGCTTGAGGTTAAGAGTTTGAGAAACTCCATCTCTACTAAAGATACAAAAATTAGCCAGGTGTAGTGGTGTACATCTGTAATCTCAGCTACTCAGGAGGCTGAAGCAGGAGAATTGCTTGAACCCAGGAGGTGGAAGTTGCAGTGAGCCGTGATTGTGCCACTGTACTCCAGCCTGGGCAACAGAGCAAGACTCCATCTAAAAAAAAAAAAAAAAAAAAAAACAAAAAAAAAACCAGAAAGGTGCCCCTGTAGGTAGATGAATTTACAAAAGCTCAAAGTTCAGCTTACCCCATACCTGGCTGGATTTTAATCGCTACTTGCCCTCTTATAGCTTTTAAGATTTCTCCTCTTTTAAGTACCATTAAGACTCAAGTCTTAACTGAATTGTCAGATTGCCATTTGAGCCTTTAAACTGGCTCCTTTGTAGACTTCCTTAGAGAAACAAGATCTTCTAGTCCCATCTTGGCTTTTTTCCCCTGCTTCCCTGAAAACTAGAAGCAGCTATTCTCCATGGAGCCAGTTACTTTTGTGGTAGAATAGAGTTAGATACATTAGTGATTTCATTGCATATCAAATTGTTCCATTGGGTTTCTGGTACTGTTCTCTAGTGACGAAGCTCTAAAAGATCTCTTTTTAATGGGTCATGGTGTTTCCAGTTTAATTTTAATAAGTCCTTTAAAAATAATGAAAAGATTTTCCATTTATCCCCCACCTATTTTTGAGCCACAAGCTTGTTTCCTATGTCATTTGCAACACTTATTTGCCAATTTTGATAAATGCTGCCTTGCCAAATGGTGTGATTAAATTACAGTATCATCTAAACTTTCTATGATGTAACTGTGTACCCAATTCGATCCTGGTCTCGCAGCCAGGCTTCGTTTGTAATCATTCGATGCCTGCTTGATAATCTTTCTATAATCATGTGGTCAATAGGGAAGACAGGTGAATGGAGGCCAGTTCTTCACATTGGCTCACTCTTGCTGGCAGCCTCCTTTCCCAGGTATTATTCCGCAGACGATACACCGGATCCTGCTGCTTCCCTGCCCTGTTGTTTATTTCTTCCTTTTGTTTCCTCCATCCAACAACCCCATCTCACTGCAACATAGGGCTTTTTTTTTTTTTCTTTTTTCTTTTTGGTTGTTGGGGGGGTTACTTATAGTACTTTGTCATATAGTTTTGTTTCCCTTTTTTTTTTAAAGCAGGTTTAATAAAGGCGAATCAGGCCGGGCGTGGTGGCTCACGCCTGTAATCATAGCATTTTGGGAGGCCGAGGTGGGCAGATCACAAGGTCAGGAGTTCGAGACCAGCCTGGCCAACATGGTGAAACCCAGTATCTACAAAAAAAAAAAAAAAATATATATATATATATACACACACACGTATATATATATATATGTATATGTATATTTTATATATGTATATATATATTTTATATATGTATATATGTATCTAAATATATACATATATACACAAAAATTTAGCCGGATGTGGTGGCAGGCGCCTGTAATCCCAGCTATTCAGGAGGCTGAGGCAGGAGAATCGCTTGAACCTGGGAGGCAGAGGTTGCAATGAGCTGAGATGGCACCACTGCACTCCAGCCTGGGTGAGAGAGTGAGACTCTGTCTCAGAAAAGAAAAAAGAAAAAAAAGTGAATCAAACACATTTCTTTTTCAGGTTCTCTTGAAGCCTGATACTAAGTTGCCTCAGTGGGGTGGGTATTTGTGCAGCCCAACAATACTTGGAACGTTTTATTCTATTCCTTTAGCTTGGTGGTATGCACGTGGATTTTTTCTTTACACTGTTTGTCATGTCTGAAATCTTTTGTAATAACTTAACATTTTAATGTTCTTCTCTGATAACTTCTAGGGGAGTGGCGAAAGATGGATTCTTTTTTTTTTTTTTTTTTTTTTAAGATGGGGTTTCACCATGATGGCCAGGCTGGTCTTGAACTCCTGACCTCAGGTAATCCACCCACCTCGGCCTCCCAAAGTGCTAGGATTACAGATGTGAGCCACCGCACCCGGCCTGAAAGATGGATTCTTAACAGCATAAAGACGTATGACGGAGGATGTCACTAGGTGCCTACTATGTGGCAGACAGCATTCTAGGCATGGAGGAAAGAGCAGTGAATCGGGTCATGTCCCTGCCTTCGTGGATTCAGTATCTAAGTAGAGAGCAGACTAAGTAAATAAATATGAACTAATACATCAGATGCTGGCGGGTGGTATGTATGGCAGAGGAAGGACAAAATGACTAGGCAAGTTGAACTGTTTTAGATGGTGGTGAGCAAAGGCCTCGTGAGGAGGTGACATTTGAGCAGAGACTTGAATGAAGTGGGGGATAAGGAGCTTGAACATTTGGGGAAGAGCTGTCCAGAAGTGGGGATGGGAAGAGCAAAGACTCTTCTTGGATAGGACTATGTTTGACAAAACAGCAAGAAGTGCCTAGAGAAAAGCAAGCCAGGCTGGGGATGGTGGCTCACACCTGCAATCTCAGCACTTTGGGAGGCTGAGGCAGGTGGATCACCTGAAGTCAGGAGTTCGAGACCAACCTCGCCAACATGGTGAAATCCCATTTCTACTAAAAATACAGATTAGCTGGTGATGAACACCTGTAATCCCAGCTACTCGAGAGGCTGAGGCAGGAGAATCACTTGAACCTGGGAGGCGGAGGTTACAGTGAACCAAGTTCGTGCCATTGCTCTCCAGCCTTGGCGACAGAGCAATAATCTGTCTCAAAAAAAAAAAAGAAAAAAAGGGCAAGCCACCAGGCCAAGAGTGGTGGGCTATGGTGCCATAAAGATCGTCAGGTGATGCTCTAGGTGTGATGGGAAGGTTTGGGAGAGTTTTCAGCAGGGGAGTGACATAATCTTAGTTACCCTTTAGGAAAGATTACTTTGGCTATTCTGCAAAGGACTTATTTTGTAGAGCAAGGGTGAGACAGAGATCAGTTAGTAAGCTGTTGTAATTCAGGAGAGAAAGAATAGTGACTTGGACCAAGACGGTGGAGGTGAGGGGTGGTGAGAAAAAAATCAAATTCTGGATAGAAAAACAGAAGAGGTAAGAATGAGGCCTCGGTTTTTGGCTTGAACAAGTGGGTGGATGTTAATGAACCCTTTCCCTCCCTAAAGGAGGAACAGAGTTAGAGAAAGAATGGTAGACAGCCCAGTGCACATAGTGAGTAGGCAATTGGATATATAAATCCAGAATTCAGAGAAATGATCTGGAGGGAGACATAAAAGATCACCAGCAGATAGATGATAATGAAAACTTTGAGACTAAATGAGATCATTATTCAAATGAAGAAGTGTAGACAGAAGAGAAGAGATCCAAAAGTGGAAATTCAAGAGTGCTCTGATTTTTAGAGGTCAAGAATGAGGAACTAACAAAGGGGATTGAGGTGGCATCTTCACGAAGGAGAAAAACCAGGAAAATGTGGTGGACACAAAGTAAATATCCTTTTAAGAAACGAGTAAACAGGCCAGGTACAGCAGCTCACACCTATAATCCCAGCACTTTGGGAGGCCTAGGCAGGCAGATCACTTGAGCCCAGGAGTTAGAGAACAGCCTGGGCAACATGGTGAGATCCCATCACTACTAAAAATACAAAAACTTATTCAGGCATGGTGTGTGCATCTGTAGTCCCAGCTACTTGGGAGGCTGAGGTGAGAGGATCATCGGAGCCTGGGAGATAGAGACTGCAGCAAGCCATGATAGCACCACTGAACTCCAGCCTAGGCGACACAGTGAGACCCTGTCTTAAAAAACAAAACAAAACAAAACAAAAACAGAGTAATGTTGAAGAAGATGAGGGCTAAGAATCATTGTATCTAGAAAAATGATAGGTCATGGAGATCACAAGAGTGGTCCCATTGGACAGAACTAATTTGGAGCATGTGGAGAAGAAATGAAAGTTGAGCAATTAGGGACAGTGAATAGACAGTTCTTCTAAGGCTTTTGCTGTAAAGAGAAGTAAAGAAGTAGAGCAATAGCAGGAACAAGCTAGGGGACCTGGAGAAGTTTTTCATTTTTGAAGATGGGAGGTTTTTCAGTCTTCAGTTGTGCTGATGCAGATTAACCGGGAGAGAGAGCCTGTGATGATGGAGGCATCTCACCATGTAGCACTCTGTGGCCTCCTCCGAATCGGGCAGTCAAGGGAAGGAATAGTTTTACCAAGAGCAAATATCAAATATATGATAGAATGAATCATTGGAAACAATTGAAATATCTAACCCAGAGGAATTAAATATACTGTTGTACAGCCATAATTATTAGATATGCATAAATTGAACTATTCAGCCACCAAAAATTGGAATAAGGTTCTATATTGATATGAAAAGACTTTAAAGACTTACATGAAAAGTAATTTTTTTGTGAAAAAATATGTAAGACACAGATGGTTTTGGAAAAAAATGTCTAAAAGGTAGCATTATGAATGAACTTTCAGTTTCTCCGTTAGATTCTAATTGTTTTCCAAATTACTCCCCCATGGATTCTCTACAATGAACATGTATTACTCATGTGTTTTTAAAAAAGTTATAGGGGACCGGGCATGGTGGCTCACGCCTTTAATCCCAGCACTTTGGGAGGCCAAGGCACATGGATCACAAGGTCAGGAGATCAAGACCATCCTGGCCAACGTGGTGAAACCCCGTCTCTACTAAAAATACAAAAAATTAGCTGGGCATGATGATGCATGCCTGTAGTCCCAGCTACTCGGGAGGCTGAGGCAGGAGAATTGCTTGAACCCAGGAGGCCGAGATTGCAGTGAGCCGAGATCGCACCATTGCACTACAGCCTGGGTGACAGTAGGAGACTCCGTCTCAAAAATAAATAAATAAAAAGTTATTAGTATGTCAGTTCAACTCTTTCATGGCAATTATAAAATATTTCTATATTTCGGCTTTCTTAGCCATTTTATTTCAGGTTTTCAATCTTTTTTTTTTAACATTCCCCCCACCCCATTTTCAATCTTTTAATTTTTGCTCTCCCTCACCCAGGCTGGAGTGCAGTAGCTCAAGCTCGGCTCACTGTAACCTCTGCCTCCCGGGTTCAAGCAGTTCTCCTGCCTCAGCCTCCCAAGTAGCTGGGCGCCCACCACCACACCTGGCTAACTTTTGTATTTTTAGTAGAGACAGGGTTTCACCATGTTGGCCAGGCCAGTCTCGAATTCCTGACCTCAGATGATCCACCTGCGTCAGCCTCCCAAAGTGATGGGATTACAAGCATGAGCTCTTTTGAATTCTTGTCTTGAGCATTGGGTTATATGAATTAATCCATTCAACAAATATTTAATCAGTATCTTCCATGGGTTGAGAACTGTTTTCAGCTTTGAGAATACAACAATAAAATGGATAAGAATCCCTGCTGTGGTAGATCTTCCCTTTTAGTGGGATATAAAACAATAAACAAGAGAAAAATATAAAATTCATGATCTTTCTTAGGTAGTGAGTTGGATTTAAGCCAGGTTGTGGTATAGCCAAGCAAATAAGATGAGGTGAGAGGGGGAAGGGAGTTGAGGGTCTGATTAGAATTATTGACAGCAAAATGAATGAAAGCTAGATTGGGAAGGGGCAAAGGGCATGAGGGTGTGGGAACAGTGGATTGAAAGCAAGGCAAAGGCTTGTTGGAATTGGGTACTAGCAGGAGGGTCTGTAAAGATAGGAGGTGGTGGCTGGAGAGGGATATTTGGAAGTGGGATAATGGATAGGTTGCAGTAATTGTGAATGACAAGGTCAATGGAGTGATCATGGAAGAGAGTGACTAAGTTAAGATTGAAAATATAAAACATGAGAAGAGAGACCTTTGCTTCTGGCTATGATGGAGTAACAAGGCCCAGATTTTATGCTCTCTTCCTAAACAACAAGGAAACTATGCAGAATATCCTGAAACTGGTTTTCAGACAGTAGACAACAGGCAAGGCAGGAGAGAAGGCAGCGCTTGGGAGAAAAGTGAGCCCTTGATTGTCCCAGCTGACTGCCTGGAGGTTGCAGGGCAAGAAGGGACAGCCTAAATGGAGCCCCACAGCCTCCCTGACAGAGCAGAGAATGGAAGGAGACCAAAGAGACTAGAATTCCCAGAACCTTGGAATAGTGCACTGCACACCTCCCAGAGAACTGCGGCAGGTTCCTGAGTCTTCAGCAGAGTCCCATCGAAAGTGTGTGTGTGAGGAGACCACCAGGACTGCTGAAAAATAAGGGATGGCCTTGGAGTCCCTGGCTTCTTGTGGTGAATTGATGAAATTAGTCCTGATGGTGCCAAGACAGACAATAATGGGGAGGCTGTGAGTATGGAGGGGCAGGGGGAGGAGTGGTCCTGCCAGAAATGGCATAGTTCTGGTGCTCCCACTCAATTTTTGACAAGGAGACCTGTAGGGGATAGTCTTACTCCAGCAGTTCCCTCTTGACTTGACTCCTGCTGTAGGAAGCATAGAGTCCTGCAGACAGTTGGACTTCAGTGTTAATCATCCAGATTAAAGGATAACATTGTCAGTATTCTCCTTTTTCTATGGCCTCTTTCCCCCAGAAGAATACAACTCTATGGTTTCAAAACAGGATACATGGAACAAAATGTTTTCTAGCAAATTCTTGAGAAAATATTGGTTCCTTTAGATAAGAATTACTTCTGCCATGTGTGGGTGAATATATATGTATATATGGGTGTATGTATATATAGTAATCTCAGCCAAAGATAGTTGCCTGTGGTAACTTTACATTCCTGGTAAAGAAGGTTTTGAAGGCTAAGTTAGAGTTCTTTAAGATCAGAGAGAGAGTTCTGTTTATCTTTGGTGAATGTGTTTATGTGATACGTGGCATTCTTAGTCAGTGAAAGCCTCATAGGAATTTCATCATGGGACTGAAGCAGCCACGATTCTGACTTCTCCTTATCTAAACAGACCTGTGAAACTGTAGCTTCTACCACGTCAGTTGGGTATGCTGATTTGGAACTTTTCTTAGGGTTTGTAGTTGTTGAGATGACCTTTTATATTTTGGATCAGGTTAGGAAATGATAGTAATAGGAGGTTCTTAGTAAGTTAGTCATTATTTTATATGCCAAGCATTGTGCTGAGTATTTTATATATAATTTATTTAATCTTCAAAGCAGCCTTTTGAAGAAGATACTGTCATACTTTTTTTCCTGTGTTTAAACTCTTTCTTCTTCATTCCCCATTGTCAGCTGGTGACCTTATAGATGAAGTATCCCCTTGCTATGGTCTGGATCAAGTGATGTGTTGGAACTGGATCCTATACTGGCTTAAGAAACGGATTGTGCTTATCTCTTTTCAACTGTTTAGTGACACTGTGTTAATAACTTGGAATCAGCCATGGTAGGAATATTTACACCAAGGAAATTGGCAAATGCTACAAATCAGTTTTTTCCAGAGAGCTGGCTGTTAAACATTTAGCAGCATGCCACCATCTGGATCCTTTCCTGTCTTACCCTTAGTTGGTTCATGTGTTAGTCCATTTGCATTGCTATAAAGGAATATCTGAGACTAGGTAGTTTATAAAGAAAGAAGGTGTTATTTTGGCTTCTGGTTCTCCAGGCTGTACAGGAAGCATGGCGCTGGCATCTGCTCCTGGTGAGGGTTTCAGGAAGCTTACGATCATGGCGAAAGGCAAAGAGGGAGCAGACATATCAGATGGTGAGAGGTAGAGCAAGAGAAAGGAGAGGTCCAGACTCTTTTATTTATCTTTCTTTTTGAGACAGGGTCTTACTGTGGTTGCCCAGGCTGGAGTGCAGTGGCATGATTTCAGTTAACTGCAGCCTAGACCTCCCGAGCTCAGGTGATTCTCCCACCTCAGCCTCTTGAGTAGCTGGGATTACAGGCACATGCTACCACACTCGGCGAATTTTTTGTATTTTTTAATAGAGACAGAGTTTTGCCATGTTGCCTAGGCTGGTCTTGAACTCCTGGACTCGAGCAATTCGCCTGCCTTGGCCTCAGAGTGCTGGGATTACAGGCATGAGCCACCATGCCCAGCCATGCCCAGCCATGCCCAGCCAAGGTCCCCGACTCTTTTTTGTTTGTTTTTGAGACAGAGTCTTGCTCTGTTGCCCAAGCTGAAGTGCAGTGGTACAATCTTGGCTCACTGCAACCTCCACCTCCTGGATTCAAGCGATTCTCCTGCCTCAGCCTCCCGAGTAGCTGGGACTATAGGCGAATGCCACCACATCCAGCTAATTTTTGTATTTTTAGTAGCGACGGGGTTTCACTATGTTAGCCAGGATGGTCTCCATCTCTTGACCTTGTGATACGCCCTCCTCGACCTCCCAAAGTGTTGGGATTACAAGCATGAACCACCGCGCCTGGCCCAGACTCTTTTAAATGACCAGATCTTGGGTGAACTGAGCAAGAACTTGCTCAACACTGGGCCAGGCATGGTGGCTCATGCCTGTAATCCCAGCACTTTGGGTAGCTGACGCAGGCGGATCACCTGAGATCAGGAGTTCGAGACCAGCCTAACCAAAATGGTGAAACTCCATCTCTACTAAAAATAGAGGGTGTGGTGGTGAGTGCCTGTAACCCCAGCTACTCAGGAGGCTGAGGCAGGAGAATCACTTGAACCTGGCAGGCGGAGGTTGCAGTGAGCCAAGATTGTGCCATTGCACTCCAGCCTGAGTGACTAGTGAACCTCTGTCCCCTCACCCCCAAAAAAGAACTCACCCAACACCAAGTGAATAGCACTAAGTCATCATGAGGGATCCACCCCCATGATCCAGTACCTCCCACTAGGCCCCATCTTTAACACTGGGGATCACATTTCAACATGAGATTTGGAGGGGACACATATCCAAACCATATGACTTCATTAAACAACAAAGCCAGCAAAAGGATGGAATCATTAAAAATTATACATATATACCCTAAACATTATTTCAAAATAAATTTGCAATCATTTGGCAAACTTAAGTTTTGATTATAAAAATGTGCAAAAATGTAAAAAAAAGACTAGTATAATTAATATACATATATCTTCCAGATTTGATAATTTTTAATGTTTTTTGAGTTATTTCAAAGAAAGTTACAAACATACTTTATCCTGAGCTGTTTTCACACTTCTTCCACATAATCCTAAATCTATCATCACTCTTAAGAAAATTACCGTACCCTAAAATCATTGACTATTCTCCCAATATTCACATTTTCCCAATTGTCCCACAAATGTCATTTATAGTTGGTTTTCTTCTAACAAGGGTGCAATCAAGATTTTTGGATTGCATTGTGATATGCTTTTTTTGTCTCTTTAAAGCTAGAATAATTTCACCCCTGAGCTTTTTATGACATTGACTGTTTTTTCATGATATTGACTGTTTTTTTAATTTTAATAAGTTTAAAGTATATGCAAAAGTAGAGAAAATAGGCAATAAACCACAATATACCCATTACCAGTTCAACAAATATTAGTTTTGTTTTCATTTATCTTTTTTCTTTGCAAAAATATTTCAAAACAGATTCAAGACATGTCGTTTCATGCCCCATGATTCTAAGCAATGAAGACATTTTGTGATGTAACCAAATACGGTACTGTAATACCAAGCAAAATTAATAATGATACTGGCTTTTTTTTTTTTTTTTTTTTTTTTTTTTGAGACAGAGTCTCACTCTGTCACCCAGGCTGGAGTACAGTGGAGCAATCTCGGCTCACTGTAACCTCCACCTCCTGGGCTTAAGTGATTCTCCTGCCTCAGTCTCCTGAGTAGTTGGGGCTACAGGTGTATGCCACCACGCCTGGCTAATTTTTTGTATTTTTAGTAGAGATGGCGTTTCACCATATTAGCCAGGATGGTCTTAATCTCCTGACCTCGTGATCTGCCCGCCTTGGCCTCCCAGAGTGCTGAGATTACAGGCATGAGCCAACACGCCCAGCTGATATTGGCTTCTTAAAGAAACCAAGCTAGTTGTTTTGTAGAGTGCCCTACGTGTAGGACTTGGGTGATTGTTTTGTCATGATATCATTTAACTCATTTCACTATCCTATGTATTTTCTGTACACTTGAAGCTAGATCCAAATTCTTGACTAAATTAAACACTTTTGTCAAGAATATGAAGAATGAAATGTATTTTAGTGTGCAGTACTTTAGGTGGCACATAAGGTCTGATTATCCACTGTTAATGATTTTAAATTTGATTAAAATCAAATTAAGATGGCGACTGTAGTTGGCTCTGTTCTAAAGATAAGCTTTCCTTGAGATTAGCAGTGATCTGTGAAGTGATACTTTGGCACCACACAAATATTTTCTCCATCAACCTCTTCCCCTGATGGTTTTAGCATCTATTAATGTTCTTTGCCCGAGTCAATTTCAACAGGCATTGGAAGATGGTATTACCATTCTTCTGAGGTAGAACCGAGGTGTTTTCTTTGAGTTGGGCTCACTGGTGTTTCATACAATCATGTATGAATCACATTCATAATATATATTCTCTAAGTTCCCCAAATCTTCTCTAAATCTGAGTTTTCATTTAAAGTGGAAAAAGCAATGCAAAACATTTTCAAAGCAATACAAGTACAGAATCTTTCTAGATTTTTTTTTCTCTTACCCACTTCTAATTCAATAGCAGGGATTTTTTTAACAACCTGCTTTTACTGATTCTTTCTGAAGGATTCATCATAATGTTTGCTATGGTTTGAATTTGACTCACAAAGTTCATGTGGCAAAACTTAATCTCCAGTACAAGCATTGGGAGGTGGGGTCTAATAAGAGGTGATTGGGTCATCAGGTTCCTCGTGAATGGATTGGTGTCATATGGAGTTAGGTTAGTTATTGTGAGAATGGGCTTGTTATAGAAGCAAGTTCAGTCCTCTCTTGTTCTCTTGCCCTTCTGCCATGGGATGACACAGCGTGAAGGCCCTTGCCAGACGTGGGCCCCTCAATCTTCCACTTCCCAGCCTCCAAACTGTAAGAAATCTGTTATTCATAAATTAACCAGTCTCAGGTATTGTGATGTAGCAGCACAAAATTGACTAAGAGTCCATAGAAACAACTTTTCTGTTCTTTTAAGTTTTTATAATACTTCAATTACACAATTGTGGCATCAAATACAAGTGTCATAAATAGTTTTGGAGGCTAGGAGTGGTAGCTCATGCCTGTAATCCTAGCACTTTGGGAGGCCAAGCAGGTAGATGGCTTGAGCTCAGGCGTTTGAGACCAGCCTGGGCAACATCGCGAAACTGTCTCTACAAAAAATACAAAAATGTAGCTTGGCATGGTTGCACGCACCTGTAGTCTCAGCTACTCAAGAGGCTGAGGTGAGAGAACTGCTTAAGCCCAGGTCGAGATTGCAGTGAGCTGTGGTTGTGCCACTGCATTCTAGCCTGAGAGACAGAGTGAAACCTTGTCTCAAAAAATAAAAAAGGTTTGGAAACAGAAATAATCAATTCTTAGTAAAAATTCTGCTTAATCTAGGGGAGTTTAGAATGCAGGGTACTAGGTAGCAGTCTATTAGCCAAAAGCATTCAGTGTGCTGTGGGCCTCAGTCAGTATGTTTTACAGGGAGAATGGAGTGTGCTCATTAGTCAGCACATTGTTACATGGAGGTCAGTTAAGAGAGAGTCTATCATGTGACTTTCCTTGCCTGTCTTCTTTGGTTGACTTCTAGTTCCTTGACAGTAAGGAAATCAGTCTTGTATCTGTTTGTGTTTAATCCCTGGTGCATGGTACAATGCTTAGCATATAGTGAGTGCTCAATAAAAATATTTGTTGAATGAATTTATGACCAGCTATATTGACCTCAAGTGAATTCTAATCAGAAACATAGAAATCCTTGCAATATCTTTGAAAATGTCAAGGTTGGTATGGTCATTGCACATAATTTATTCTTTCATTGGCTTTTCCCCTGCTCATTCCCTCAGTCTTTGAGTCTTTCTCTGCTCTGTGCCAACTTCATTCAATTTATTGTGTATTGCAAGCTACCTGTGTTTATTATCATTCCAGTTTCCTGACAGAGATGCAGAAAGAATATGTAACAGTTTGGCTGCAATGGCGCTCTGCACAAAGAGAGATGAGATTCCTAGGAAAATACAAAGTAGTTCCTTAGTTCTCTATTCTAGAGCTTAACCAATCCCAGGAACTGAAGTCTTCTGTTTCTTCACAGAGGAAACATGACAAAGGCAGTGGCTGTACAAGCTTCCTTCATGGGCCGCCCTCCCCACTGCCTCATCCAGTAAGCGGGAGCAACTACTTCTAGAGGTGAGAGGGGAGGGAGGACAATCTCCATAACCCATTTGATCCACCCAGCTGCAAAATTTTGGTCTTGGGAAACAGAGCAAACAATTTGTAGAGTTGCTGTATTGAAGAACTTTAAAGCAAAATAAGCATACATAGGATTGGATGCTCAGGTGATACAAATGATGGTCTTTGATAGAAGCCTACAGTCTGTGTTTTGAAAGAAGCTACTTATAGCTGAGTAATTCCAGTGATCCCAAGATCCTGTTTCTATAGATATTAAAAGGTACTATGCATGTACATTTGAGATGATTTTTAACTTCCAGACCCATGAAAAAGTTCATCAGTAATATTATCATTTATTGAGCACTTACTGTGTGCCAGGCACTATTTAAATTCTACTTTTTTCATTTGATTTTCAATTTTTGTTGCAAATGTAGGGTATATCTCCATTTACAGATGGTCTAAGTGAGAGGCCATGAGAAGGTAAATGACTTGCTCTATCACACAGGTAGTATGTAGCAGAGTCAAAGCATCCACATCCATACTTGTCTAATTTTAGAGTTTAAGTTCTTAATCACTGATAGTATGCCTAGGGTCCTGTCACATATTTGAGCTCTTAAAATCTGTGCCTTTTTTGATGAGGGATCAGTGACCAAGGATAGCCTAGGTCTTCTGAACATTGTATCAGGAACTAAGGTGATGTTCCATGAGGCAGTTGTAATGCTACTCATAGAAAGCTTTAGACAGGTTGTCATTTTTACCAAGGAGCGCGGAGCGCGTCCCTCAAAAGAATGGTCTGTTTCTAAAGTTCTTTACGTAAGCAAATGAATGTGGAGTTCTTTTGGCCATTCATTCACTCATTTATTCATCTAGTCATTCAGTAAACACTTACCATTTTTTACTTGACAACTCATCATATTTGAATATCAGAGTCTTGGATTTGAGGCTAAATTCACGTTTTGTGTTTGAGAAGATAATGAAAATTCTTGAAGACATTCTCAAGCACAACAGGAAGGAGCACAGGGTTTGATTTCTACTTGTTTTTCAAGTGGGCTTCATCTGAGGACAAACTCTATTGTAGCTTTTCTAGAATTTGGTGCCAATAGGAGTTAAAATAATAAAATCAGTACAATTAAATAGGAAATGAGTGTCTTTTATGTACAAGGCCTTAGATTAGCTAACAACAATTGGTCATTCTTCTGGGAAATGGTTGCTAAAATTATAATTAACTGGCAGTCACTGATTGGCCTTGTTTACTGCATTGTGTCCCAGGAAAAAAAAGACAAGCTCCTCTTACGATAAGATCTTGGAGAAATAATACCATTTCCCCCATAATTTTCATTCCCCCCACCATTTTCTTTTTTCTTTCTTCTTTTTTTGAGACAGTCTCACTCTGTCGCCCAGGCTGGAGTGCAGTGATGCGATATCGGCTCACTGCAACCTCTGCAACCAAGGTTCAAGCGACTATCGCATCTCAGCCTCCTGAGTAGCTGGGATTACAGGTGCTTGCCACCATACCCGGCTAATTTTTGTATTTTTAGTAGAGACGGGGTTTCACCATGTTGGCCAGGCTGGCTTCGAACTCCTGACCTCAAGTTATCCACCCACCTCAGCCTCCCAAAGTGCTGGGGTTACAGACCTGAGCCACTGTGCCTGGCCCCCCTCCCACTTTTTTAAGATTAATTTGAGCTATTTAGTTAACATTTATTAAAAGTATTGGCCGGGCATGGTGGCTCACATCTGTAATCTCAGCACTTTGGGATGCTGAGTTTGGTAGATCACCTGAGGTCAGGAGTTCAAGACCGGCCTGGCCAACATGGCGAAACCTCATCTCTACTTAAAAAACATACAAAAATTAACCAGGCATGGTGGTGGGCACCTGTAATCCCAACTACTTGGGAGGCTGAGGCAGGGAGAATTGCTTGAACCCAGGAGGCAGAGGTTGCAATGAGCTGAGATGGCACAACTGTACTCCAGCCTGGGTGACAGAGTGAGACTCCATCTGGAAAAAAAAAAAGTATTATATACTAGATGTACTAGTTTCTGAGGCTTTAGATGTGAAAGAGAACTTTTCCCTTCAAGAATCTCACAGAGGACTAAAAAAAAATCTCAGGAGAGAGACAGTTATAATACAGGATAATAAGTGCCCTAATGGAGCTAGTGAAGGATTTATGGGAACAGAGACAGGCACCAAACCCAGTTGGCCTTGGTGAGGTTAGGAAGACTTCCAAGATGAGATGATGCTTAAATTGAATCTTTGAGGGAGAATAAGAGCAAAGGAGCCAAAGGGAGGGCAGTGTTTATGGCAAGGGGAACAGCAAAATAGCATATCTAGTTTGGGGAATCGGAAAACGTATGTTCTGGCATGGAATGAGCAAAGCTATGGGAGATGTGGCTAGAGAAGGCTCCCATCATGTTGGGCTTTGAAGGCCATCCCGAAGAGCTTAAATGTTCCTAAATGCAGTGGGAAGTTATGGAAGAATTTTAAGCAGGGGAGTAACATGTTCAGATTGGTCTTTAATAAGATTACTGTGGCATCAGTGAGGTGGCCTTGAGGAGAATACATTAAAGTTAGATAATGTTAGAAGTAATGAGGATCTGGAATTTAGGTGAACTGGTGATGGGGATGGAGACTATGAAATAATAATTGGCTGGCCGTGGTGGCTCATGCCTGAAATGCTAGTACTTTGGGAGGCCAAGGCAGGTGGATAACTTGAAGTCAGGAGTTCTAGACCAGCCTGGCCAACCCAGTGAAACCCATCTGTACTAAAAATACAAAAATTAGCCAGGTGTGGTGCGCCACGCCTGTAGTCCCAGCTACTCGGGAGAATGAGGTGGGAGAATCTCCTGAGTCCAGGAGGTGGAGGCTGCATGAGCTGAGATCATGCCACTGCACTCTCGCCTGAGCAGTAAAGTGAGGCTCCCTCCCAAAAAAAGAAAGAAAGAAAGAAATAGGCCAGGTGTGGTGGCTTACACCTGTAATCCCAGCAACGTGGGAGGCCAAGGCAGGTAGATCACAAGGTCAGGAGCTCAAGACCATCCTGGCCAACGTGGTGAAACCCTATCTCTACTAAAATACAAAAAACTAGCGGGGCATGGTGGTGCATGCCTGTAGTCCCAGCTACTCGGGAGGCTGAGACAGGGGAACTGCTTGAACCCGGGAGGTGGAGGTTGCAGTGAGCCGAGATCGTGCCACTCCACTCCAGCCTGGTGATAGAGCAAGACTCAGTCTAAAAAAGAAAAAAAAAATAGAAAATAAATAATCGATATTTAGGAGGCAGTCTTAAATTTAGAACCTAAAACAGTGTTGGGTACCAACATGTCATAGCAGGGTGAAACCAGAGGGAAAGGTGGCATCTAAGTTGACTCCCACAGTTTCACATTTGCCTTTACAGATGTCATTAGTACGAAGATTAGAAGTGGGGAAACAGGTTTTGTGAAAAAGATGATAGGTTTCGTTTTGGACATGTTGAACTTAAGATGCTTATTGGACAAGAGGAGGACCAGATGGGCAGATGGGATATTTTTAGGTCTGCGGTTTAGATGAGACTAGGATGGTGGAGTATGTAGATTTTAGGGTTTTCAGCCTGTGCTTTATGCCTCCCTTTGTTGTAGTTACTTGATTAGTACATCGTGAAGAGCCATATTACCATAAACCTAATGAAGCTAAAGCTGAAGTGCTTCTCACATGGGTGGGTTGCTTCCAAGGCCCTGGGAAGACACCTAGCAAGTGTTTTACATGTTTGTGTTTTTGTAAATTTTGAAAAATTGGAAAGTTTACAGAGGGTCAAAACGACTCTTTCCACATTGAGTTACTCTTTCCTACTCTTGGGTGTGGCAATGTTGCAGTGGTCCCAAGCATTTCTGAGATTCAACTCAGGGAAAGTTAAGCTGAGGATATACACTTCGTTTGGATATACTGGGATGTATCTGGGTGGTTCCAGTCACTTTGATGTATAGTTATTGGTGGCCATCCTACTGTGGGAATGCTGATCCAACAATGTGGATATCATTCAGAGGTACAAGACCAGCATTATATTGAGATACGAGTATGTTCTAACACATCTGGCACTGGAATCTGCAAGTAGAAGAGCATGAAATGTGTGAAACCAAAAAGTGGCTAGTAGAAAAACTTTCCACTCATCTGATGTCTTAGCCTGAACATCAGCCTGGTAGAAAGACTTGCATGCAGGGAAGTTTATATGGAATGCAGTCTCGGGAAGCAGGAGTTCAGGGCAAGGAAAGTGAAATGAGAAGGAGGGAAAGAAAATTCAAGGATCTGATAGCACCTTGGCTACAGGCAACAGGTGTTCAATCTCATTAAGACCTTTTTAAGAACCTATGGAATGGAATGCTCTCAAAACTGTCTGCTTAAGTACAAAATGGGGGAGTATTTTATCCCACTGATTTCTCCCTCTTTCTGGGTTGCATATGCATAACTGCAGAGTAAGTTTCAAGAGAAATCCTAAGGCAGGAAGTGAAATATTGACCATTAGCAATGAGGCAGTATCTGCTTGCAATGATGCACGGGTGTGAAGCCACTGCAAGCCTGCATGAACTAGCCACTGCAGCAATGGAGGGAGTGAGCAATTGGGGCCTAGAGGGTTGGAATTGGCATTTTAGAGGTGTTCAGCACTGACCGGGGACCCTATTCTCCTTGATCCCTAGTTGAAATAAACATTTTCTCTTGTTAGAAATATGTACAATAGGGGCTTGGTGCGATGGCTCATGCCTGTACTCCCAGCACTCTGGGAGGCTGAGGCGGGCGGATCACCTGAGGTCAGGAGTTCCAGACCAGCCTGGCCAACATGGAGAAACCAAGTCTCTACTAAAAAATAAAAAAAACTTGCCAGGTGCAATGGTGCACATCTGTAGTATGTGTAATCCCAGCTACTCAGGAGGCTGAGGCAGGAGAATTGCTTGAACCCGAGATGTGGAGGCTAGGATAGAGTGAGACTCTGTCTCAAAAGAAAAAAAAAAAAAAAAAAAGACTTACCTTGTAGAATGAAAACTTATAACAGTATTACAGATTTCAGCCAGAATGCCACTGTTAACATTTGTTTCTAGAGTTTCCTGTATAGTTATGATTAATGCAATTAATTACAATGAATACAAATGGGATCATACTATATATAATATTCCACAGGGTTTTACTTTAGAGTAACTTTTCATTACAATTTGTGTAGCTCTAAATTTGTTTTCTTAAAATAGCTGCATAGCATTCTATTTTGGATAGAATCCTCCTACATTCATGCTAGCTACATAGCATTCTAGTGTGGATGTAGTAGAATTTACTTAACAAGGCTTCTCTCATGGATGTTTAGGTGGTGACGTTTTTCTTATAGAAATATAAAAACTTAGCTGAGTGTGGTGGCTCATGTCTGTAATCCCAACACTTTAGGAGCCTGAGTTGGATGGATTGTTTGAGCCCAAGAGTTTGAGACCGCCGGGGCAACATGGTGAAACCCCATCTCTACAAAAGATAGCTGGATATGGTGACACGTGCCTGTAATCCCAGCTACTTGTGAGACTGAGGCAGGAGAATCTCTTGAACCTGGGAGGTGGAGGTTGTAGTAAGCCATGATTGTGCCACTGCACTCTAGCCTGAGTGACAGAGTGAGACCCTGTCCAAAAAAAGAAAAATAGAAAAACTAATTTTTGTCTTATATACTTTTTTTTTTTTTTTTTTTGAGACAGAGTCTTGCTCTCTTACCCAGGCTGGAGTATAGTGGTACAATCCTGGCTCACTGCCTCCTGAGTAGCTGGGATTACAGGTGCTTGCCACCATACCCAGCTAATTTTTGTATTTTTAGTAGAGACGGGGTTTCACCATGTTGGCCAGGCTGGCTTCGAACTCCTGACCTCAAGTTATCCACCCACCTCAGCCTCCCAAAGTGCTGGGATTACAGGCCTGAGCCACCATACCCGGCCGTCTTCTACACATTTTTAAGAGCTATTGGGGGAAGGCAGACAATGGGAATGGTGAGTAGGAATTGTGAAGGACTCTATAATAGAGAACATTCAGTTTTAAAAATTGTTTGCGCTGGGCATGGTGGCTTACCCCTATAATCCCAGCACTTTGGGAGGCTGAGGTGGGCAGATCACGGGGTCAGGAGATTGAGACCATCTTGGCTAACACTGTGAAACCCTGTCTCTGCTAAAAGTACAAAATATTAGCCAGGTGTGATGGCAGATGCCTGTAGTCCCAGCTACTCTGGAGGCTGAGGCAGGAGAATTGCTTGAACCCAGGAAGCGGAGATTGAAGTGAGCTGAGATTGTGCTGGTGCACTCCAGCCTCGGTGACAGAGCAAGACTTTGTCACAAAAAATAAATAAATAAATAAAAGTTGTTTGCATCTTTTTTCCTCTGTACTGAAGATGAAGTGCTTGAAGTTTCTGGGGACAGGAAACAAAAGAGTAGAATGCTAAGATTTTAGGACAGTGAGGAAGACCTTTAAATATTTTTACTATTTCATTTTTTTTTAAGTTTATCATAAGAACAAAATTTGCACAAGATAATACATTGGATAAGAATTTATCTAGATTAATTTTCCTTCTAATTCTAATATCCAGTGATTTTTTGGGTGGGGGAGGGGATAATTTTGATAGCTTTTTTTCCCTTATATCACATATTTATTAATTATGTAATATATATGTTTACTATTATATTAACTGTATAATAATATATAATAGCAATTCTATCTCTTTCCAAATTGAGGTCATCAGGAAGGACTTCCTAGAAAGAGGAGACTTGAGTGAGAAAAGGGCTTAAGATCTTTCTTGTTTAAAAAAAACAGAAAATGTTAGTTTCCCCATCAAGCAGGTTTAAAAACCGACCTCATTCCTTTCCTTAAAATGCCTGTGACTGCAGCAAATGTGTACAGTGTGGTTTGATCTACAGTGTTATTTAGCACATTGTCTGGGCTTAGGTAATTTTTGTTCCGTGACTATGAAAACAGGACCACATTTTTATGTATGACTTTTGTATAATTACTGATCTTGTTTACTTGTGTTGTAGAAAACAGGCAAGAAATTAGTTGAAATCAAGAAGTTTGGACCACGGAACAAAGTTCTAAAAGATTATTAGTCTAAAAACTAAAACCTAATAGTGGAA
Organism: Cacajao melanocephalus; assembly: GCA_963573385.1. Lineage (NCBI taxonomy): Eukaryota > Metazoa > Chordata > Mammalia > Primates > Pitheciidae > Cacajao > Cacajao melanocephalus. The sequence continues at coordinate 69,372 of CAUYLG010024186.1, forward strand.
CAGAAATATAAATCATAAAACCAAAGCATTAACATTTGGTCTTAGCAGCAGAAGTATAGATCTCTTTTAAAAATCTCCTTCTATTGGCCGGGCATGGTGGCTCATGCCTATAATCCCAGCACTTTGAGAGGCTGAGGTGGAAAGATCACTTGAATCCAGGAATTCGAGACCAGTCTGGGCAACATAGTGGGACCCTGTCTCAAAAAATAAAAAAACTACTATTATTGGATATATTGGACTACTACTAAACAGAGTACTAAGTAGTCTAGTCAGTCCTCATTTATCATTCTTATAAAGGCTACAGGCCTAAAGGAATGACAGAAATAGTCTCATTGGTTCTAAAATAAACGCCTTTGTTCTATAGAAGAACTACCTGTCTCTTGGGGAACATGAGAAGGTTCCCATCATCTTAGCCTGAAAGCCATCTTTTGTCTTAGCCATGTTTTCCATTGCTGATCGTTTACTAGGAAAACATTCCAGTGAGTGTACAGTGAGTGTTACAGACCACCAAAAAAGATGAAGTGGAGATGCCCGGCGTGCCTCACTATTTAAAAGAAAATATTTCTCCAAAAGATGGGAAAATCCAAGTCTTTAAATACTCAGAGAAATAATGGAAAAAACTCCTCAGTCTCTGTTCTGTTGATTCATGAGATTTTCTCACAAATCATTTGGATGAGCCATTAAGTAAGTCACATAATGACTGGAATTTTCTATTAATTGCCTCACTTTGGGTTTCTGGCTAAAGTATCTGGCAGCAAGACTGAAGAACAAGTGAAAGAGAAAAGAAGTGGGTGCTGGTGGGGACATGAGCCCATCCATTGTTTATTGCCTGGAATCCTAACTTAGGAGAGAGGGCTGGAGGGCTGGCTTTGATAGGACCATCCACTTGGATGGATGGAATTAAATGACTTAGCTTCTTGTCTTTTAAACAGTTGAGGTTATTTTTTTGTTTCAAAGGGTTGCTTTACTTGCTTTGTCTGCTATGTCACCAGGAAGTTCATGGAGCGGATTCTCTGGCGTAGTGCACACATATTAGTTTGTCTTCCTATATAAATCAGTCATCCGTTGTATTGGGTTTGGGAAATGATAATTTAGTTTAATCCTAGGTGTCTTTTGGTATCTGCTTTCTATTAATCTCTTTGTGGTATGGATCCGGAGTCTATCAGTCAGGGTCCAACCAAAGAAACACAACCAATAGGGGACACTCACATACACACACACACTCTTTCATCAAGGGATTTATTATAAGGATCTGGCTTATGTATTTGTGGGGGCTGTTTAAGAAGGCCCAAATTGATAGGACAGGTCATTAGGAAGAGAAGATAACAAGCAGGCTGGAACCCTACAGGCACAGTCTGAAGTTGTTTTCTATGGGAGGAATTTATTCTTTCCTTCAGAAAGTCTTTGCCCGGCTTTTAAGGCTTTCCAACTGATTAAGTCAGGTCTACTAAGAGTAACCTCCCTGACTTTAAGTCAACCCCTGAAGTCCCATTAGGGACTTCATTTGCATCTGCAAAATCCCTTCACAACAGCACCCAGATTAGTGTTTAATTGAATTACCAGGGACTGTTAAATCTATCTACATATTGGTAGAAGACAAAGAGGAACTGCCTGGAAAATCATCCTGCCACAGATGTGTCTCTGCAGGCATTTATTAAATCAAGGCTAGGGTCTCTGCTACTCTCTTAAAAAAAACGTTTCTCTCTTAGTTACATAACTACCTGCTATATACTTCACCCAGGGAAGCATGGTTGGCTAATCTTAGGATTAGACCAACTCTTGGGTTTTTAAACATTGCATGTAAAACAAGTTTTTGTTGATGAAAAATGTTTTTCTATTGATAGCCATTTTGTGAGCTTTTTAAATATTTGTTTAAACTTAAACACTAAAGCATAAGGGCCCCTGTCAATAGAAAACTAAGCTCTTATTTTACCGAGGAAACTATTAAAATGATTAGTTTGGGGTTATGGCTATGAAAGGGCAATAGGGAGGTCATTGTGGAGGTAGATGTGTCCTATGTCATGGCCTGTCAATGCTCATATCCTGGTTGTGACACTGTGCTGTAGTTTTGCAAGATGTTACCATCAGGGGGAACTGGGCAAAAGTACATGGGATCTTGGGCAAAATCCACGGGATCTTTCTCTTGTTTCTTATAACTGCATGTGAATATACAATCATTTCAAAATTAAAATGCTCCATTTTGTAATAGCAAAGGACTTTTCAAGTAATATGAACAGTCATTTTCTAATTGATCTTTTAAATCATATTTTCTTAAAGAAGTAGACATTTAGGCCAGGCGCGGTGGCTCACGCCTGTAATCCCAGCACTTTGGGAGGCTGAGGCGGGAGGATAGGATCACAAGGTCAGGAGATCGAGACCATCCTGGCCAACATGGTGAAACGCCGTCTCTACTAAATACAAAAACTAGCCGGGCGTGGTGGTGCGTGCTTGTAGTCCCAGCTACTCAGGAGGCTGAGGCAAGGGAATCGCTTGAACCCGGGAGATGGAGGTTGCAGTGAGCCAAGATTGTGCCATTGCACTCCAGCAAAAAAGTAGACATTTATATATATTTAGCCCTGTGCTGAGAATTATATATACTTATTATATGGTATTGTAATAAGTATACATATTTTATTTTAATATAACACATTTTTATAGAGGGGGGCCTCACTATGTTACCCAGGCCAAACTTGAATTCGTAGGCTAAAGTGATCCTCCACCCTCAGCCTCCCAAGTAGCTGGGACTAGAGAGGCACACCACCATGTCTGGCTACTCAGTATGTATTTGAGTGGAAGAAAGCATGCAATGGGAAAATTGATGGTAACAGTTAAGTATAGTGTTTAATATAAAAAGGTTTTGTAAAAATCAGGGTCAAATTATTAGATGAAATATTGTGCATAGTGTAAGAAGATGGAGTCTTCTGTCTGTAATAATGACTAAGACAGTGTAGCCTCAAAGGTAATGCCAGACATAAACATAAAGTATACGTCCAAAGAAAACCTCTAGAAATATGGAGAAGGCAGTTTTAGGGCAAATATAAAGTATCTTTTTGGCTCAGAAAGTTGTATATGTTGAAAATAAAATAGGTTCAAAATGTTGAGATAAATGTGATTTGTAGATTCACTCACTCGGTAAATATCTGGGTCTGCATGCCTACAGTGTGTCAGGCAGGAATCTACAGCTTTTTTTTCTTTTATTATAACAGATCTTCGTTCTGTTGCCTAGGCTGGAGTGCAGTGGTGCATTCTCAGCTCACTACAACCTCCACCTCCTGGGTTCAAGTGATTCTACTGCCTCAGCCCTCCGAGTAGCTGAGATTACAGACGTGTGCCACCATACCCGGCTGATTTTTATATTTTTAGTAGAGACAGGGTTTCACCATGTTGGCCAGGCTGCTCTTGAAATCCTGACCTTAAGAGATCTGCTCACTTTGGGCTCCCAAAGTGCTGGGATTACAGGCGTTGAGTCACCGCGCCCGGCCTAAGTTTTGTGAATTTCAGGAACTTTCCTAACATGTAAATGTTGATGCCCTTGAGGGTGTTCATACCTTTCCCAAATCTCCATTGATAAAACTGTAAAATCTGAGAACCACCTGGATTAGTTTTTTTCCGGTGTATAATATTCCTGGTCTTACTGCATGGAGATTTTTACGGAGAAGTGAAATTCAACCAGTCAGTTTTAAAACAACACTCCTGGCTGCTGGATGCACTGTGCATGAGACTGTTCAGCCACTAATGGGGGGGGGGGACTTGTCCACTTTGCTTCTGCTGGTTTTAAAAAATGTCTTTTAGAGGCTGATCACCTCACTGAGTGCTACCCCGCTACTGTAAGTTGTTCAAGTGGCCAAAGGGCAGCAGCAACACTGTCCGCTGACAGCTGCTGTCATTTACACTAGTAGATAAATTCAGGGTTCTGTCCAGGAGAGGGCCCTGTAGCAAATAAACCTCTATCCTCACCAAAAAATGTTAGATTTTTTTAAAGAAACCATGATTCCATATTCCATCAATCAGCCTTACTGGCAGACACATTAGTTCAGGCCTAACCAGGAATGAGGATGTTCATGGCTGGACTGAAGAAGCTGTCCTGCTAGCAAGGTCTGGGCCAGCCACTTAGGGGTCAGACTTTGAAATTTTTGGAAGTAGTAAAAGGAGGCTTTTGTCTCCCAGAATAGCAACAGTTATCATTTAAAACCAGTGGCTTCTATATACAGCAAGTGCTTCTAAATATATATATATATATATACTCACTCATGTATTGTTTATATAGGCCTATTTTAAGATCTGTGTCACATTTTTCTAGTGTATTTTATGGTGGGAAAATTCAATTGGAAAAAATGCACTTAGCTCTGGTGGGGATGGTAAGGTAAAATAAGTACTTTAAAAAAAGACACACCAAGTTTGTTTTTATTTTTATTTTATTTTAGCTTTCAACGGTACAGAAATAGCTAGGTGATAGTTTCCTAAATGAAATTGTATTGCTTTTCCTTAAGCAGGTTCAATTATAGCTCATGTTCTAATACTAGATTTTTTTTTTCTTGAGATGGATTCTTGCTCTGTCAACCAGACTGGAGTGCATGGCACGATCTTGGCTCATTGGAGCCTCTACCTCCCAAGTTCAAGCGATTCTCCAGCCTCAGCCTCCCAAGTAGCTGGGACTACAGGAGTGCACCACCATGCCCAGCTAATTTTTGTATTTTTAGTGGAGATGGAATTTCGCCCCATTGGCCTGGTTGGTCTCGAACTCCTGACCTCAGGTGATCTGCCCGCCTCGGCCTCCCAAAGTGCTGGGATTACGGGTGTGAGCCACTGCACCCGGCCTCTAATATTAGATTGATTGCCATAGTAGTCAGAAGACTTGGAAGGCACATATTAGCATTCATCCATGTATTCGTTACAAAAATTTGTGAGAGAATGGCTTTACGTGTTTGTGTTATGTGGCTTGTAATTCAGGGTTTATTTTTCTTTGGGTTTTGCCGCTTTTGAATTGAGAGGGAAATGAATAGGGAAAGCACCTATCTAAAATACTATTGAAAGTAATGTGGGTAGAGAGCCCCAGGCACTCCCAGAGCCCAGGTATGGTGCAGCTGTGGCAGGGCAGCCCCAGTGGATTGTGTTAGGGCAGTGAGTGAGGGGCTGGGACGCTGTGAGGGCCGACCCCTTCCCACCTGCTGTTTATAGAGGGTGGCATCAAGCTGGGTGCTCTGGGAGAAAGGTGAAAAACAAGGAGCTTCCAGTCTAGCATGGAAAACATCACAAACTTAGTATAAGAAAGAGATGTGGCCAGACGCGGTGGCTCACGCCTGTAATCCCAGCACTCTGGGAGACCAAGGAGGGTGGATTACCTGAGGTCAGGAGTTTAAGACCACCCTGGCCAATATAGTGAAACACCGTATCTACTAAAAATAGAAAAATCAGCTAGGTGTGGTGGTGCACGCCTGTAATCTCAGCTACTTGGGAGCCTGAGGCAGGAGAATCACTTGAACCTGGAAGGCAGAGGTTGCAGCCTGGTTAACAGAAGACTCCATCTCAAAAAAAAAAAAATGCCTTAAGAGAAACTCAGATGATGCTATAGGAGCTAAAAAATATGAAAGATAATTTCTACCTTTGGGAATAGAGCAGGCTTCCTGGTATGGGTATGGGTGACATTATTTGTGGACTTAAACGTTAAGAGCCACATTATAAAGGATTAAAAGGGCTCAAGCAGAGGAAGAGGAGTGTAGGGCCATGGAGGACCTGACTGGGAAAAGTCAAGTCATGTGACGGGGTGGACAGAGCTTAAGAAGGGGAGAGTGGAAGTTGCAGCATGGTGATGCCTTTGAGCCCTGCTCTAGGAACATTTTCTCCTTAATTCAGTAGCTGATAGGAAGTGAGCTCTGTGCGTGATGGAATGCTGTGGTTATGTTACGGTGAATAAGTCTTCCTTTGTTAATGCAGGAGTAGAGAACAGACTGGAGGCGTTAGCCATTGTGCTAGACTTGGCAGGGGCTGAGGACTAACCCAAAGGTGGATCTGGAGTTGATCCGGAGCTGATGATATAATCTGGAAGAACCCCTTTGTGGCACACTGAGCTATGGGTGTGCAGGTAACAAGCTGTGGGGTGAGGAGGCATGGAGCTGACTGATTTCATTTCAGATATTTGAAGGCTGCTGTCGGTCTCATTCCTCCCCAGGTGTCTCTTCCAGCTAAACATCTCTGGCTTCTGTGATTGTTCCTCCTGTGACTAGTTTGTATATGGTACAGCATCTCTCCTCATTTTGCCTCTTGTAAAATACAAGACCCAGACCTGAACCAAGATTCCAGATGTATCTAAATACGGAAGGAGAACCACTTCCCTTATTCTGAAGTTGTGCTGCCACTTAGTTATCACAACATGCCCTGTTGCTGGATCAGCGTGTGATCTGTCTATCCTTCAGGGACCTGCTGTCAATAAAGGGAGGAGGCAGGAAAGGGAACCCTACAGAAGGGGCCACATGGAGGGTGTGAACCTGAAGTCTGCTGAACCTACTTAGCCCCTCCTCTTACCGCTCCATTACCTATTCCCTGTTCCTCTTTCCAGCCCCATCTCCTGCCTCACCCACCCCTGTAGCCATTGTCAACACCCTGACTTCCTGGTGGTAGTTTTCCAAGTGTACACAAATGTCAAGTTTCACTGAGCTGTGCATCTTAAGCAGCTGACTGTATGTGTGTATTCATTCATTCATTCATTGATTCATTGAAAAGGAGGAAAAAGGAGAGAAAAGATACACATGATTTCAGAGTTTTAAAGTCTAGGTGATTGGAAATCTGATGGTGGCATGTTCAGATCTAGGGACTTAAAGAGGGAGATGTTATTTTGGAAAGGACAAATTGTCCTGATGACAAGCCTTTTCTCTTTGATAAAAGCTATTTGGCATAGGCAGGCTAGTTTGGGCCTCCCTGTTAGAAGCCAGAAGGGCTCGAGTGGAAAGCACAATGGCCAGAAACTCTGGGGTCTTCAGCATGTCACTTACACTGTGGCCCTTCCTCCACCATAGTCTTTATTGACAGCATCTTCTGTCATCAAAATCACCTTTCATGACCTTTTGGCTGCATTTGATATTTTTCACTGCTCTCTGCTCTTTGGAACAGTTTTTAGTTTTTGTTTTTTAATGTGGCTTCCAAAATACCCATTTCCTTTATTCTCCCCTCCCCTTCCTGCTGGCCCTTCTTTCTCAGTCTCGCTTTAGTTCTATCTCAGCCTCCTTACCCAGGAAACTGGGGCATCCCACACTCAGTGCTGGCCCTTCCCTCCAACCACGGCCCAGGTTATCTCGGTGGGTTTCTGGCTCTGCTACCATCTGTACTCACCCAGTTTTTATCTGTAGCTTACACGTCTCTTTCTCTTTCTCTCTTAAATTCTGGACTTGTATATCTAACTATCTGTTTGACATTTCTACTAGGATGTCAAAATTACCCTGTCCAAAACTGAGCTGGATTCTGCCTTCTAGATTGACGCCACACACCGTCCTCCGCCGGGATCAGCAGCTCCATTCCTGTCATTGCTGAAGCCATATAGTGGTAGAGTCAGCCTGACTCCTCTCATTCTCCTCTGCCCCCTATCCAGTCCATAAGCAAATCCTGCTGGCTCTTTCTAAAACACTGTCTATCCAGAATGCAAGTATTTCTTGTCACCCACACCATTGCCACCAGGCCCAAGCCACCATTCTTCTCGCTTGGCTCACTGGTAACTTCCTACTGCGTTTCCCCGCCTCAGCCCTGCCTCAGGGCCATTCTCCTCCCACCTGCTGCCAGGCCTTTCTCAACACTGCAGCCAGAGGGACTCTTAAAACAATGCAGATATGTCACTCTTCTGCCAGAGCCTTCCAGTGACCTGCTATCTCAGAGTGAGAGCTAAAGCCTTTCCAATGGTTACATGGCCCACGCCCCACCCCATACAGCTCACCGTTGCCCTCGCCCTTCTGCTCACTCACTTCTAGCCCTTAGTGGCCTCCTGGCTCCCCACCCACCACAGCGCATCAAGCCCCTCCCTTTTCAGGGCCTCCCGACTGTTCTCTTACCTGAAAACACCGTGCCTCAGGTTGGCTTCCTGTGCTTCAGCTTTGCTCAAGGGTCCCCTAGTTAGGCCGCCTTTCCTGGGCCATCCTGTGTTAAATGTCATCCTGCCCCTACTGGTTTGTTCTCCACAGTACATTTAACACAGCCCAACATGCGTTTTCACTTCAGGGCCTATTCTTCTATTAGTTTCCCCAGAGTCTGCTTCCCTGGTGCCCGTCTCTCCTGCTCAGATGCCTCTTGAGAGTCAGTGCTGTGTTTTGGTCTTTGTGGTATGGGCCTGGCACATAGTAGGCGGTCAGCAGATATTTATGGAACAAACAAATGAATTTGTGCAACTGTAGTTCATTGTTCATTCATAGCCCGGATTTTATTTTATGTTCACATACACTCTCTCACTTGATCAGTTTGTTCACTTTTTGTAAATCTGACTCAATCCGATTGTAATCATATTGAAAGTGTATTGCCTTTCTTGACTACCAACATGAAAATTGGCTTCCTCCGGAGATCTTAAGTATAGCCATTAAAATATGTCATTTTTTGTGACATGGGACCTGGAGAGCTTTTGCCTCTTGTGTCGCTAGTTCTATAGAACTCCCTCTTTGGAATTTTAATTCCTATTTATTGAATTATTATAATTTTATGCCAGTAGATCAGAAATTTAAAAACAAAAGCATATCACGTGGTTCATTTGCCTTCTCCTTGGTTTAGTAAGGAGGCCACAGCATCTCACAACTTCAGGGAAACATGAAGCATTGCGTTCTGTGCTAACAGTGCCCCCAGAGCTGTGCAACACAGATGTCATGGCGAATGTAAGATGTTTGGCTTGAGTTTCTCATGACTGGGTCTCTGTTTTCTTCCTGCTGTTTGAGTGGCATTTTAGGACCCCACAGGCTCGGTTGGCCTTGTTGCCTGCATTATTGGGTCTTCTTGACTACTATATGTCACTTTTTATTAGTACAACTCTATCAGGTTGTTCCTAACTCTCTTCTGCTGTATCCACTCCATCGACTTTCTTCCTTAGTTATTTCAGTTAATCTGCCTAGTTCCATTTCACTTCATTCACATCAATGTTGTCTGAAAGCGAACAAGTCCATATTTCATCCATCTGTTATAGGTGCCTTGTCGGCTTAATCGTAATAGAAACAGTTAACTACCATCAAAATACGAACGGTATCTATCATTAAAAATTTAAGCCTAGAAGTGCGATAAGGTTAAAAGATGCAAATGTGGTAATCCACTACCATTCTGGACTGGTTTACCAATTCAGAGAGAATATGCAAATAATAAACTTTAATTTGTGGAGTGGTGGAAGGAGGCAGAAATAGAAATTTGATCCCAATTCTACCTTGTATAGATTATTTCAGTTGCTTAGTCAATCTCCCAGTGCAGACATGGTTTTTGTAATTTCACATGTGCCAGTGGCCTGCCCTGAGCACATAGTGGTTATAGAAAGACGGACAGTCGAGGCTGTTACTTCATAATAACTTGCTTATGATTCTGAATTTGAGGAGAGATGTATTTATAAAGCCCTGGACTCTGAAAACAGGCCTGTTGAGATTCCCTTAGGACCAGAAGAGGAGAAGGGCTAGGAATTTAAATATCGGGACAATTCAAACTGCCTTGTGTACAGCAAGATCTCTTCCAGATTACCAGAAAGGGCCCTCTCCAAGCCTTGATCGTGACAACAATTTATGCCTTATTTTATCTAATATACTTCATGAAGTTTATTTAGTCTGTGCATATTTAAAAGTCTTAGTGTTTTTTGTCTGTAATTAAATAGTTTGCTGACAGCTATATTTTCACTTTTCTCACTGGAAGTTAAGAATCCATCAGTTCATCTTTTTTTAAGTTTTTGGTTTATTCTTCCATTTGTTTTCTCAGTGCTACTTTTCTGCTTTCAATCTTGACTTAATTTTTCTAATGCTAAAGTTAAGAAAGGTCCTATCTGAACTCAGTTTTGAAAATTTATGTATTGAAAAGTTATTTATTTGGGAGGCCCATGTGGATCACTTGAGGCCAAGAGTTCCAGACCAGCCTGAGCAATATAGCAAGACCTTGTCGCAACAAAAAATTTAAAAATTAGTTGGGCATGGTGATGTGCGCCTGTAGTCCTAGCTACTCAGGAGGCTGAGGTGGGAGGGTCACTTGAGACCAGGAGTTCAAGGCTGCAGTGAGCTGTGATCACGCCACTGCACTCCAGCCAGGGAGTGAGACCCTGTCAAAAAAAAAAAAAAAGTTGTTTGCATTTTCCTTTTGATTGATGCCTTGACAAGAACTAAAGTCCCTGCAGTGAATGGTTAAGTGGAAAGGTGCATAGAATCACTGTTCTCCAAAAGCCTGAGTAAAGGAGAGGGAGGTGTCATTGTTTTTCCTTTGTGCTGTGCACAGGGAAGAAGTTTCAGAAAACAGGACTTCTCACCAGGAATTCCAAAGCTAAAAGAATGTGGCCCTGGGGCAAATGCAGAAGTTTCAGCCTTGAAACAAGTGAACTTGGAGGAAAACTTAATTTTCAGTCTAAGAAGCCTAAATCACAGAAATCATTCCTCCTAGAGTAAGGCCCTTTCCAGCCAAATCTGTCGGTGCTATTGAGCTGGTATTTCAAGTATGTCCATCTGCATTTAAACGAGTTGCTCCAAGACAATCTGATTATACGGTAGTTACTTTGGTGAGAATAGCGCCTCAGTGGAATGGAAACTTCATTTTGAGTCTAATATTAGACCTTGCTTTGGAAAATTCCTTTTAAATGATCACAAGCTGGGAATAGCAAAAGAATTTAACTTTCGACAGACAGCATTTACCAAGAATTTTTAACTGCTTATGTTGGGTCCTTGGGAAAGCAGATGTGAGAAACCTACCAGACCAAGTGGATAAGATGAGAATTGACTTGACCTGATGCAGTGTTTATATCCATTGCTGATAAATTTCCTTCCTCGTCTCCTCTGCCCAAAATATTTTCATTCTTTGAACGTGAGCATGCTAGGGTTGAAAATTGTAGGATGCCTAATTGTCTAACAATTTAAACTTCTAGGCTTGTAGACACGGCTGCCTAGAAGGGGCTCTGAGTCAGAGCAGAAGCTGACTTAGACTGCCAAGTTAATAAAGGGCCAACAGATCCACAGGGCCAAAACCAGTGTCTGCATAAGTGCTGGGAACTTGGATCAGATGCTGCCCTCAGAGAATAATGTGGTTGCTTGTGTCTGGGTGAACTCACCCAACTTAGTGTTAACTAAACCTTATTTAAAGCTCTTGCACACACACCCCCACCAAGAAAACACTGTTATTAAACATAAATTATATAAAAATTAGCTGATTATGAAGTTTCCAGATTATGCCTACTTTGGCTTCGTTTATGGATATGTTTTAGGTACTCTGCACACTTTGGATTGGGAAAACCAACATTGTTTGATAGATACTCTTTTTATTTTTCTTTTCTTTTTTTTTTTTTTTTTTGAGACAGAATCTTGCTCTGTCACCCAGGCTGGAGTGCAATAAGACTATCTTGGCCCACTGCGACTATCTTGGCCCACTGCAACCTCCACCTCCCAGATTCAAGTGATTCTTCTGCCTCAGCCTCCTGAGTAGCTGGGATTACAGGCACCTGCCACCAGGCCCAGCTAATTTTTGTATTTTTTAGTAGAGACAGGGTTTTACCATGTTGACCAGGTTGGTCTGGAACTCCTGACCTCGTGATCCACCCGCCTCAGCTTCCCAAAGTGCTGGGATTACAGGCGTGAATCATCACGCCCAGCTACCCTTAATTTTTAAAAGATCTTTCTGAGATTGAAATGCATCTTTTTTATTTTTTATTTTTAATAGAGATGAGTTTTCACTATGTTGCCCAGGCTGGCCCCAAATGCCTGGCCTCAAGCAATCCTTCTGCCATGGCCTCCCCAAATGCTGGGATTACAGAGATGAGCTGCTGAGCCCTGCCTAAGGTGCATCTTCTAACAACAATATTATTAATATTAATAATATTGTGGGGTTTTTTTCCCTCTAAGCTGGTAAGAAGTTGATGGTGCCTTAGAATTTAGGAAAAACATTAATTAAAAAATGAGCATTACCACTTAGTGATTACCCAGTGGATTCCAGGCCGTGTCTTTGCTGGGTACCAGCATTATCTCTGATCTTCACAACAACCTGTGCAGTAGCAATTATGAGGCTGACTTTAGAGATGAGACTGAAGCTCAGAAAAGTTACATTGTTTGCTCATGGTGTTCTGCTAGTAATAGCTAATGAGTGGCCTACTGGAGTTCAAATCCAGAACTGTTCGACCTAGGAGTTCATGTTCTTCGCTTGCCATCCTGGTCTCAAGCGATCCATCCTCAAAAGCACCAGACCTTAACCTATGTATGCCTAGTGTTCCATTATTGGAACGCTAAGCTTGTGGAAGTTATTTCTGTTCTGCTCAAAGTCATTACCAAGGTCTGATTTTTCACACACAAAAAAACTTGCAACCTTTGGCATAAATGGGTTAAACTTTTCTTGGTCTTAGGATCCCTTAAAACTCTTAAAAATGATTGAGGATCCTTGAACTTTTATTTATGTGGGTTATATCTTTTGATATTTAATCTTTTGATATTTACCATATTTGAATTAAAACTGAGACATTCAAAACAGTTGACTTAAAGGACAATAATCCATTACATATTAATATAGTGTTTTTAATGAAAATATTGTCTAAAACAAAAATGGTAGAAGAGTGCCATTGTTTTACTTTTTGCATGTCTATGTAGTGAAGCCAAACTGAAGGCAGCTGGTTCAGTCTTGTGCATTCAGCCTGTGCAGTATACTGCGTTAGTTGAAGTATATCAGGAGAATCTGGCCTCTCACACAGGTATGTATTTGGAAAAGCTAGGAGTATTTTAATAGCTTTTTTGGACAGTGATGGGTATTCTTCTCTGATACTACATCAAAACTCCGTAAGTAGTAATTTCTTAAAGGTTAGTTACAATGTAGAATCTGAAACTGTACCAGCGGACTTAGGACTCCGTTACGTTAACATCGTTTGGTCTGAAATCTTTACAGAAGAATACTGAATAAAATATGCAGGTACTCCCACTTCCAAATAATATATGTAGATACTCTCCTACTCCAGGAAGTAGAGCTTAACTCCCACCCTTGTATGGGTGGGCTAGACTTAGTGAATTGCTTTCAAAGAATAGAATTAAGGAAAGGGGAAAAATTAGTAACTTTCCAGTGGAGAAACCTGGGAAACACAACCTTAACCAAGTGATAAAGAAGGTGAACATCAGCAATGATGTCATATAACCCCTGATGTGATGTAACTAGCAAACCTATAACCCAGTCTAATCATGGGCAAAACATCAGACAAGCCCAAAAAATCAGAGGACATTCTGCAGGATACCTGACCAGTACCCTTCAATATTGTCAATGTCATAAAAAGCAAAAACCAAACAACTGTCACAGACCAGAGAAGACTAAAGAAGCATGACAACTAAAAGTGGTGTGTTGCTCGGAACCAGATAACAAAACAAAGAGGACATTAATAGAGTCAGTGAAACCCAAATAAAGTCTGGAGTTTAATAGTAATGTACTAATGTCCGTTTCTTAGTTTTGACAAATATATCATGGTAGTGTAAGATGTTAACAATGGGGGAAACTGGGTGAAGGATATATAGGAACTCTCTGTACTCTCTTTGCAACTTTTCTGTAAATCTAAAATTATTCCAAATAAGAATTTTTTAAAATCCATTGTTCTGTCTTGTACTCCAAATGGATTGTGTACCCGTGCATGATTTTGTAATATCATTGCCATAGTCACTTGGAAAATAATTGGTTCACTGAGTTACATAGATCTTCAAAATGTTGACCGATTGCGATAGTCAGTATTTTCAAAAATCATTTACTATTGCCAGCAATCTCATCAGAAAAGTCTTTAACTGTTGAGAGCTGTTAACACTTGTGGGGGCTACAAGTCTCCCAAAATTTTAATTAACTTTTTTTTTTTTTTTTTTTTTTTGAGATCGAGTCTCACTCTGTCACCCAGGCTAGAGTGCAGTGGCATGATCTTGGCTCAGCTGCAACCTCCACTTCCCAGGTTCAAGCAATTCTTCAGCCTCAGCATCCTGAGTAGCTGGGACTAGAGGCACATGCCTCCACGCCCAGCTAAATTTTGTATTTTTAGTAGAGATGGGGTTTCACCATATTGGTCAGGCTGGTCTCGAACTCCTGACCTCATGATCCACCCGCCTCGGCTTCCAGAAGTGCTGGGATTACAGGCATGAGCTGCTGCGCCTGGCCTTAATTTTTTTTTCCGTTCTTTCTCTTTTTTTTGAGACAGTCTCCCTTGTTGCCCAGGCTGGAGTGCAATGGTGTGATCTTGGCTCCTGGGTTCAAGTGATTCTCCTGCCTCAGCCTCCTGAGTAGCTGGGATTATAGGCATGCACCATTATGCTCGGCTAACTTTTTTTTGTATTTTTAGTAGAGACAGGGTTTCACCATTTTGGCCAGGTTGGTCTTGAACTCCTGACCTCAAGTGATGGACCCACCTCGGCCTTCCAAAGTGCTGGGATTACAGGTGTGAATCACTGTGCCAGGCCTTTTTCTTCTTTTTGAGAGGAAGTCTCGCTCTGTGGCCCAGGCTGGAGTGCAGTGGTACAATCTCGGGTCACTGCAGTCTCCACCTCCCAGGTTCAAGTGATTCTCCCACCTCAGCCTCCTGAGTAGCTAGGCTTACAGGCACATGCCACCACATCCAGCTAATTTTTGTATTTTTAGTAGAGATGGGGTTTCGCCACGTCAGCCAGGCTGGTCAAGAACTCCTGACCTTAGGTGATCTTCCCACTTCAGCCTTTCAAAATGCTGGCGTTATAGGCATGAGCCACCAAGCCCAGCCAAAATTATAATTTTCTATTGAAAGCTCAAATTTTATCATTGATAGTACACACTGCCTATTGTTTTTCTTGATGTGACAGGTTCATTTTTTGAGAAAATGCCTGACATATACCCAAGTCTACATAACCGTAGTTTGTCTAGTAGTCATTCTTTTAAGTAAAAACAACATTCAACAAAAAAGTGGCCAGTCCAGCTTGCAAGTCAGTCACAAAAGTGCCTTTCGTCAGCACAGCTGCCATACTTCAGAATTCAACAGAAATACTTTATGGCAATTCCCAGGCTACTGACATGGACTCAGGTCAGGATTTAATGAAATTAATGTTGACGGCATCGGCAAGAACTTTTTTTTTTTTTTTTTTTTTTGAGACAGTGTCTTGCTCTGTTGCCTAGACTGGAGTGCAGCCGCTCCATCGTAGCTCACTGCAGCCTTGAACTCCTGGATCCTCCCACCTCAGCCTCCCAGGAAGCTGGGACTATAAGCGTCTACCACCATTCCTAGCTAATTTTTCTGTTTTTAGTAGAGACAGGGTCTCACTCTGTTGCCTAGGCTGGTCTTGAATCCGTAGGCTCAAGCAGTCCTCCCACCTGGGCCTCCCAAAGCTCTGAGATTACAGGATTGAGCCATGGCTCTCAGCCAAGTACATTCTTAAGAGAAACTGACTTCCTTCCCTTTACTGCACATGTGTTGTGACAGAGAACAGTGATCACTAAGTGCAGGTTCCTCCCACTACCTCCATCTGTGCTAAGGTGCCTGTGTACCATGGGTTCAAATATCCACACAGTGAAAATGGTCAATAGCATCTTAGTATCCTTATGAAAATAGTTGAACCTCACGGACCACCTGTAAGGGTCTTGGGAATCCCTAGGGGACCATGGACCACACTTTGAGAACCACTCTCTTAAAGTAGCAGTTGCTGAAAGGTTACACAGCAAGAGACATTACCATTAGGAAGCAGAGATTTTGGTGGTGCAGCGCAATGTTTGTGGAGGGTGATGCTGTTCTGGCATAATTTTCTGGCTTTTAATGGCTGATGAAGTTCTTCCATTTATTTGTGATATCTCAGTACCATTTTAAAATGCAGAAACAGATGTGATAATTCCGCATCTGTGTTTGCTGGTGTTTTTACCATATCACGTATAATATGTCATTCAGGAAATTCAGAAAGTCACTTCCTAAACTTTTTGTTTTCTCTAAAGGTAAATCTCACCTGGCTATCGTGCAGCGGGTAAACAATGAGGGAGAAGGGGATCCGTTTTACGAAGTTCTGGGAATTGTCACCTTAGAAGATGTGATTGAAGAAATCATCAAATCTGAGATTCTAGATGAAACAGATTTATACAGTAAGTAGCATTGTCTGAGTGTATTTCCTGAAATCTTTTTTTTTTATTATTGTGTTTTGAGTCATCTGACATATCTCTAGTTGCTGCCTCTGTTTATAATGATACACTATGTGTGTAGGCCATGCACGACCTGTCGGTGTATTCCAGTCTCTTGATCGGAAGGAGCAGACTGTGCAGTGCGACAGCATTCTTCTGAAAAGGCAGCTGGCTTCTAACCACTGATGAGGGCATTACTTGCCCTAAACAGAAAACTGCTGTTGGTTTTAAATTTTATTTCATATATGTTTAGAAAAATAGTTCTCTACTGAAATTTCATTTTATACAACTAGGTAGGTTGTTTTCAGATAAACTTGTGTTTGTACTTTTCATAATTCAAGTACTCTATAAAGTGAATGGAATGCCAGGCACAGTGGCTCACACCTGTAATCCCAGCACTTTGGAAGGCTGAGGCAGGCAAATCACCTGAGGTCAAGAGTTCAAGACCAGCCTGGCCAACATGGTGAAACCTTGTCTCTACTAAAGATGCAAAATTAGCTGGGCGTAGTGGTGCACGCGTGTAATTCCAGCAACTCGGGAGGCTGAGGCAGTAGAATCACTTGAACCCGGGAGACAGAGGTTACAGTCAGCCAAGATTGCGCCACTGCACTCCAGCCTTGGCACCAGAGTGAGACTCTGTTTCAAAAAAAAAAAAGTGAGTGGGATTTGTTAAACTAATGGATGACAACAATACTTTCTTGTTTCAGAACCCCTCGGTGAGGGGTGGAGGTGAGATTTGCAAGTTTAGTTTGCTGGGGCAGCAGGTTTGGGGTGTGGGAAGCAGGATAGGGCAGGGTATACAGTAAGAATGTGTTTTTCCTGTTCTCTGCTTCTCTGCCTTCTCTTTTGGGGAAGGTGAGAGTGGGGAGTGGCTTGGATCAGGGCAGGGGGAGGTGAGTATGGATATCGTATTTGCCCAGGTGTAGACTTGATACTGAGCTGAGTGTTGAGCTGAATCCTGTCTCATTAAAGTATTCAACATGATTGCTGGACTGGGAAGCTTAAATCTTCCTTGGCTGTACCCTTAGCAATGCTCAAGGGTTCCATAAAGCCAGAGATGACCACCCAGGCCTGAGATGTTTGGGGGTCCCAAGGGTAGGATAGAGAAAGAGCATCTGGACCCTGTGTATCCTGCCTGGCATTAAAGCATGGCTTGGTGGAGGGGAAGTGGACTGTCCCAGCTTCCCAACAAGCTGGTCATTCAGGACAAAGTCTGCATTGCTCAAAGCAGGGGTGGTTTTATTCAGTCCTGCTAGAAGGAAACATCCCTCATTTCAAAAATGAGAAAGTCGCTGGGCGTGGTGGCTCACACCTGTAATCTCAGCACTTTGGGAGGCCGAGATGGGTGGATCACGTGAGGTCAAGAGTTGGAGACCAGCCTGACCAACATGGTGAAACCCCATCTCTACAAAAATACAAAAATCAGCTGGGCATGATGGCATGCACCTGTAATCCCAGCTACTCGGGAGGCTGAGGCAGGAGAATTGCTTGAACCCAGGAGGTAGAGGTTGCAGTGAGCTAAGATCGTGCCACTGCACTGAAGCCTGGGCAACAGAATGAGACTCTCTCTCAAAAAAAAAAAAAAAAAAGTAAGTAATTCTGAGAAAGTCTTCCCTGCACCCACAAAAGAAAAAAAATTACATTTAATTAATGACTGTCTTCTGAAAGTGTATCCTGTTTCACCCTCACATCTGAATAGCATTCTTAAAAAAACACCCTTTCCCAAGTATGTTTTGTCCTTTCCTCACTTGGAGGGTCGTCAGAGGTCTCATAGTAGAAAATACTATTTGTGTCTTTATGTTCATCCTTCCTCACAAGTGACTATTTGAAAACTGAGTGTGGGCCAGGCGTGGTGGCTCATGCCTGTAATCCCAGCACTTTGGGAGGCCGAGGTGGGTAGATCAGGAGTTCGAGACCAGCCTGATCAACATGGAGAAAACCCCGTCTCTACTAAAATTACAAAATTAGCCAGGCAGGGTGGCACATTCCTGTCATCCTAGCTACTCAGGAGGCTGAGGCAGGAGAATTGTTTGAACCCAGGAGGGGGAGGTTGAGGTGAGCAGAGATCCCGCCATTGCACTCAAGCCTGGGCAACAAGAACGAAACTCCATCTCAAAAAAAAAAAAAAACGGAGTGTGTTTCTGTATGTTTCCCCAGGGGTAGTACTTAATATTAGAAAGGCGATTTGTCATTTAGGAGATCCTACGTTTGCAGTTCAGTTTTATACCAATATTTGTTTCACTTCTTTAATGAGCCTTGATTGGATGATTTGTTACATAAGTATTGCCTAATATGACTTACTGGCTCAAGGTGCTGGACTTGTGATTTCAGGTATATTGTTTTTTTGGATTTTTTCTGTTTTTTGAGACTGAGTCTCACTCTGTTGCCCAGGCTGGAGTGCAGTGGCTCGAACTCAGCTCACTGCAACCTCCACCTCCCAGATTCAAGTGATTTTCCTGCCTCAGCTTCCGAAGTAGCTAGGATTACAAGCACCCAGCACCATGCCCAGCTAATTTTTGTATTTTTAGTAGAGACAGGGTTTTACCATGTTGACCTGATCTTGAACTCCTGACCTCAAGTGATCCACCTGCCTTGGCCTCCCAAAGTGCTGGGATTACAGGTGTGGGCCACTGTGGCCAGCCAATTTCAGGTATATTATTAAATCTAGATAGAGATTTTGAGTGACAGCTGTTGCCATTAGAAAATTATTTTTAAATTCTATATTGATTTTGCTGTCTGGGTCTCAAAAAAAATTGAGATAGATGAAAAGTGGAAGTTGAGATTGCCTTCTCGGGAAAAGCCTAGTCATCGATCTGTTTTGCTCTATGCAAGAAACAATAATGCAGTGACTCAATTCTTGGGAAGGAGCAAGCGATTGGGGTCTTGTCTTGAAGCTAGCTTTTTCTTGATCATTAGTTTGTCCAGAAAAATACTTGAAAGATGGTTTCGCAGGAGGTAGCTTCCAGGTCAGGAGCTGGCAGACCACAGCCCGTGAGTGCCTGCCCTCTTATTTTGTGTGACCTGCAAGCTAAGAATGTCTTTTCACATCTTAAAATTGTTGAAAAGTGGCCAAACGAGGTGGTTCATTTCTGTAATCCCAGCACTTTGGGAGGCAAAGGCGGGAGGACTGCTTGAGCCTAGGAGTTCCAATACTAGCCTGGGCAACATAGTGAGACCCTGTCTCTACAAAAAATTTAAAAGTTAGCTGGGCGTGGTGACATGTACCTGCAGTCCCAGCTGCTTGGGAGGCAGAGGTGAGAGGAATGCTTGAGCCTTGGAGTTGAGGCTGCAGCGAGCTGCGATTGTGCTACTGCACTCCAGCCTGGGCAGTAGACCAAGAGCCTATCTCAAAAAAGAAAAAAGAAGAACAATTGCTTTGTGACATGCAAAAATTATCTGCACTTGCAGTGTTCATAAAGAAAGTTTGATTGGAAAATAGCCATGCTCCTTCATTTTTCTAAACAGCAATGTGGAGACCGTGGAGACCCGAAGAACCTAAAATACTGACTCTCTGGCCCTTTTCAGATGAAGTTCGCTGACCCCTGTCCAGATCCCATTCGTATCTGCTTGACCTTGAGGATCTCATGCTCTGGAGTAGCAGTGAAGCAAACAGATATTATTAAAACACTGCTCTGCGAAAGCATTCTTGTTTCTTAAGGGGATTTTGTTTGTGTGTTGTCTTTTGGCGGAGGCGAGGGGCCTCTTATAGGCAGGGGCACACCTCCCTTTGTGTACATAGTGATGGTCCTTTGCTGGAATATGCTGACATTGAGCAGCGGTAGACTGTGCACCCCAGCTGCGCACTCTGTTGTTGTGTGCGTCTGTGGGTCCTGTGAGAGGTTTTGTCTGCATTTGCCTGATGCTGTGCTCACAAGGGCCCTCTATAGACCTTCCTCTGAAGCGCGTTCACTCATCAGGCTGCCTGCAGGGACACACTGCGGACCGCGCGGTGCCCAGGCTGCCGTGCTGATGTGATGAGGATCTGGCTCTCTCTCTCTCCTTCGCTGTGGCATCTGTGCATAGAGCACCTGCATCTGGAAATACAGTCCTGCCCTTCCAATATATTTTGACTTTTTAATTCGAAAAAGGCCCTGATCTCATGGTATACATTTTCTTATTTTTTTTTCTCCCTTTTCATTCCTCCCTTAGCCGATAACAGAACGAAAAAGAAAGTGGCTCACCGGGAACGAAAGCAAGATTTTTCTGCCTTTAAGCAGACAGACAGCGAGATGAAGGTTAAAATATCACCACAGCTCCTCCTGGCCATGCACCGTTTCCTAGCAACAGGCAAGTGCCACTTATCACAGTTTGCGATCTCTACCAACCCTGAAGCGTGTTTCTCACCCACCACTGACTGGGGTGGGCTGGGGGTGGACACTGGGAAATGGGGTGATAAGTAATGCCACTTTTGTGTTTTGTTTTTTGTTTTTTTGTTTTTTTTGTTTTGTTTTGTTTTGTTTCTTTTTAAATTCTCTCCTCTCCTGTGTTCAGTGTCGGCATGAACCCTCTGAGACATTTACCAGGGGTGGACCAGTAACTTAAAATTGGTCTGAAAGGTAAGGATGAATGTTAGTGCCACACTGCATGTGTACAGTAGGCCAGGCCATCTCCTTCCAGCTAGGACCGTGGGAGAGCCAGCTGGCGGAGCAGGCTGATGGTGCCAGCCTGGCACTAGCTTGTTTGATGGACAGTTGAGTCCAATCTCTCTTCAGCTTGTCCTGGAAGCACAGTTGGACATCAATGGTAACACAGGGGCTGTGATTTGCAAAGAAGAAAACTAGGTTTTCACAATTAAATCTTTATCTTTTACGGTTTGAATAAAATCAGAAATTCTGAGAACTTTGATACGGATTTCTTGATGGCCTCCTCAGATTGGATTAACTTGAGCCCATTCCAGGAGGCAAGTGTTCATGTTATTTAAACCACTAACCCAGCCGGCACTGACTGCTCCAGAGAGGTCAAGGTTGAATGGACTTGAGAGACTGATCAACCCTTCTCCCATCCCCAAATGCTCTGCAGGGTTGAGCTCTGGTGGCCGGGGGAAGTGTGAGAAAGTCTGAAAGCACCCAGTGGCTTTAGAAGACATCGGTGTCCCTGCTAGGCAGCCAGTGCCTTTCATCTGCACACAGTAAACTTAAACCATGTTTAAAAGAAGGCTAACCGCAACCACGTGACGGAATGCTGTGTAACTTAAGGTCGCGTTCTTGGACACATGGAAATGCTCACAATGTAATATTCATCACATCAGAAAATTCTCATAACCCAAAGTGGGGAAAAACAGGATCTAGAACTGTGTACTTTAAGATTAGAGTTGTGTTTTTTGTGTGTACACACATGTATACACTAGCACACATACCAAGGCATGGCACTGGAAAGACATGCTCACTAAATTACTCAGATGGTAATCTGAGTAGTTGGCTTACAGATAATTTTTATTTTCTTCTTTCTTTTTCTGTATTCTAAAATTTCTGTAATGTACTATCTTATTACAAAAACTCACGGTAGAGAACTTACAGCTTTCATAAATAGAAAATAAAAGACAATGTCTTTCACTTGTTACTCTTTTTCTAATTTTCATAATACTGTTCCTCATCATTTAAGAACTACAAATTAAAACTAAACATCTAGGCTGGGCATGGTGGCTCATACCTGTAGTCCCAGTTCTCTGGGAGGCCAAGGCAAGCTGATTGCTTGAGACTAGGAGTTCAGGACCAGTCTAGCCAACGATGAAACCTCGTCTTTACTAAAAATACAAAAATTAGCCAGGTATGGTGGTGGATGCCTGTAATCCCAGTTACCCTGGAGGCTGAGGCAGAAGAATCGCCTGAACCCGGGAGGCTGTGGTTGCAGTGAGCCAAGATCGTGCCACTGCTCTCCAGCCTGGGGAACAGAGTGAGATTCTGTCTCAAAAAAAAAAAAAAAAAAAGTCTAAAACTAAATTTCCTTCTCTGCTTCTGAGATATCATGGAGCCCAGTTGCAGGATAGCACCCTTCAATCGGTAATCTCTGTTTTTGTTACTTAAAATAAATTGCTATCTTTGTAAATACTTTTGAATATTACTTTTTTTTTAAAATTAGCATGTTGATGTGTGCACATGCCCTGCTATTATTCCCAGTCTCAACCCTCTTTGTTCCCCACATTCCTCGGGGTAGTTGAGTGGGAGAGGGAGACGTGGGCACCTGTGTGTGTGCGCGCTGGCACTAACTGCACCCGATGTTCCTGACCTTGGCTTCTTCCTTTGGCTGTTGGTCGACAGTCAGACTGTTATGGCTTGTTGAGGGGCATCCCTGCACTCAAAGAGCCCGCTTGCGGTTGATTTTCATTTCTGTCAGTCAAATTAGGGTACTTTGATGAGGACTGAAGTCAATGACGGGTTGAAAGGAAAGAAGTAAAAGAAACAAATGTGAGAATTCAGCACTTTCTAATTTCTCCCAGGTAATCTGTCCCCTGTGGATCACCAAACGGAAGCCTCGTCCATCCATATGCTATCACTTCGATTCCAAGTATTCTTATCTAAACACCTTAATTACTATTAATAGTGTAATTTTTTTCCCTCCGTTTGAAGTGTAATATCAAGTTGTGTTTATATCTATAGAAGTAGAAGCATTTAGCCCATCCCAGATGTCAGAGAAGATCCTTCTAAGGCTGCTAAAGCACCCCAATGTCATCCAGGAACTGAAGTACGATGAGAAGAACAAGAAAGCCCCCGAGTACTACCTCTACCAGCGCAACAAGCCTGTAGACTACTTCGTTCTCATTCTGCAGGTTAGAAGAATTACTCAATAGGGCTTTGCTCTCACTGAGTACCCATCTTTTGGTTTGGTGTAAGTGAATGGGTGTCACCGTGTACATACTGAACCTTTTCTATATAAGGGGTAGGCTTAGACATGGGAGAATTGCATCTTCCTGTTTTCATATCTATAAAGTAATTCTAATATAAAGCAATGCCAATAGTTACTTTAATTTTCAATACTAAAAAGGTACTTAGTAGGCTGGGTGCAGTGGATCATGCCTCTAATCCCAGCACTTTGAAAAGCCAAGGTGGGAGGATTGGATTGCTTGAGGCCAGGAGTTCAGACCAGCCTGGGCAACATGGCAAGACCCCATCTCTACAAAAAAGTTAAAAATTAGCTGGATGTGGTGGTATGCACCTGTGGTCCCAGCTACTTGGGAGGCTGAGACGGGAGGAGTGCTTGAGCCCAGGAGGTTGCCATGTTCGTACCACTGCACTCCAGCCTGGGTGACAGAGCAAAACCCTGTCTCAAAAAAAAAAAAAAAAAGTTTGGGGGGATGTACTTAGTGATTGCTGAGTCAGATGAAAATGGCGAATTCAATTGTTAGTGTTTTTTGAAGAGTTTGGGAAAGTTTACCAGTACATGTCCCTGTCTCTGGGTTTTTGAAATTTCAATGTCATAGGTTCTTTGGTCCTCTTAATTTTCCTTTTTTCCATCCTTCAGTAGGACTTAAGCTTATACAGCTTCTTAGAGATATCTTAGCATCTCTTCCATTAACACCATCAACATAATCCATTTGTTACTGTCTTTATTCCTGGTTACTAACCAAACTGTTCTGTAGAGGAACTGATAGGATAATTACAGCCTCTTACAGCAGGGTAACTGATTCCTTCTCACTGTAACATAATTCAGTAGATGAGGTGGGAAGGTCAATTCATTCTGAACTTCCTTTGAGTGGCTTTGGTGCTTGGGTTGACAGGAGGCCTTGTTTTATCACAGTCTCAGTTAATAGAGCTCTATCCTTGGCATGGAGGCCAAGGTGGATATTACAGTCAATAAAATGCTAATTTTATTGACTTCTTATACCTCTTTATTGAAGAATTGCTTTAACCAGAAATCTGAGTTTATTTCAGTACAAAAATATTCTTGTATTGAACTAATATTCTTGTAGTTTGACATTTACACATTTGATCCGATGTGATCAGATGTGATCAAATGTGTAGAGTCAAACTTGGGAAAGTGTTGTGTTCATGTATGACCCCATGTATGGGCAGCATTGTGGTGTCTGGAAGCAGGAGTGAGGAGTAGGAAAATGCCAAGGGTTAGTGATTACCTGTCACTTTCTTTCAGTGCTTCTTAGAAACTTCTGTTTGCATATTTACTAATTTAGTATCCTGATTCATCTTCTACATTTAGTTTCCCTCCATTGTTTTTTTTTTTTCCTCTCTGGAGATATATATGCTTGAAACTCTGGGGGCACTGCTGGGAATTTAGTTTACTGTAGTGAGGGAATAAAACATGTTTCTCCTAAGAGTGAGATGTGAATATTCCTTAAGCCTGGAGAAACTTTGGATTACACTAAAGACTGTTACAGGAGGACTTAGAAGACTGACATTGTGAATTTCAGTGGTAATATTTGAAACTGTGGTTTTCAGTTGTCTACTTTTGTATGGTTAGGGTTTATGAAGTTGTGATTCAGTACTGCTTTATTGCTATATAAGAAAGCCATGGATCTAAAAATATTAGGGAAAAGGGACTTCATAATCTCTGCCCATTTACAAGTAAATCTTTTAAGATATTTTTGATAAGACATGTATGTATATTTACCTGTATTTGTATACCAATTTGTGTTAAATATTTATATAAATGTGATGAGATTTTTGAACTGTTAGGGTGAAAATGCCATGGGGGTTTTGTAAGTAGTGTATGTGTTTGATGAACAGATGTTTGGTGAAAAACATGATTTTGCAGACTTAGCCAGTTACCTAAGGTACCCAGAGAACAAAATGAAATGCCCTCACAGCCTCAGTCAGTCTGGCATAGCTACCATCATTATAAAGCATATTCTACCTAATATGTCACTAAGCCAGCACTGGAAGTTCATACCACCTTAGGGAGCATATTCCACTGTGGGTTTTTTGTTTGTTTGTTTGTTTTTCAGATGGAGTCTCACTCTGTTGCCCAGGCTGGAGTGCAGTGGCATGATCTCGCCTCACTGCAACCTCCACTTCCCGAGTTTAAGTGATTCTCTTGCCTCAGGCTCCCAAGTAGCTGGCATTACAGGCGCGCTCCACCACACCTGGCTAATTTTTGTATTTTTAGTCAAGATGGGGTTTCACATTGTTAGCCAGGGTGGTCTTGAACTGCTGACCTCAAGTGATCCACCTGCCTCAGCCTCCCAAAGCACTGGGATTACTGGCGTGAGCCACTGTGCCCAGCCTCTACTGCATTTCAAGGGCACTAAATGAGAAGGAAGCAGCGATACCTACCTTCTCTTCCCGGCCTCAGTGTCAGTGAGGTGCTCTCCCTGCACTTGAGGAAAAAAACCCTTTGAATAATTGATGATAGGAATATAATTGTAAATAGAAACACATCATTTTTTACTTTAAGCCCTAGATAAGATAAAATCTATTCAAGGAAAATTACCTAAGTAAACAAGAGTATTTTGTAAGCTACCATATACATACCTCCTACCACATATGTATAAAAAAGCCAAAACTTCAAGTTTTATCTGAAAAAGTAGATCTTTACACTAAAATGCATTTCCAAATCAATAAAGACAGTTATAAAAGCACAGTAAATCATGGAAAAAACTTTATTGGCTCTACATGCTTTAAGTAACTTAACAAAATACATATAAAGTAGAAATAGAGAGGAACGTAATTTTGGTAGAAGTGTTTTTCCACTATCATAAAAGATCAGGCATACTGAAAAAGTTATAAACTGAATAACTTGTAAAATAGAATTAACAAATTTGGAGAAAATTAAACATAATCAAGAGAAGTACACTTTTAAAAAAGCTTACATGGGCTGGGAGTGGTGGCTCATGCCTGTAATCCCAGGACTTTGGGAGGCCAAGGTGGGAGGATTGTTTGAGGCCAGAAGTTTGAGGTCAGTCTAGACTACAGAGCAAGAATCCCTTCTCTACAAAAAAATGTTTTAAAAATTAGTCGGGCTTGGTGGCCTGTGCTTACAGTCCCAGCTGTTGAGGAGACAGAGGCAGGATTGCGTAAGTCCAGGAGTTCGAGGCTGCAGTGACCTATGATTGTGCTACTGTACTCCAACCTGGGCAGCAGAAGGAGAATGTCTCAATAAAAAATCTATGTGACTCATAAAAATGGAGCACTTATCATGTTACAGTGTACGTGCTAGTAAATACAAAAAGACAGAAATTTCATAAAACCGAATCTATCCTAATGAAATAAAATTAGAAATAAAAAAATACATAAAAGTTCTAGGCGTGGTGGCTCATAGCTGTAATCCCAGAACTTTGAGAGGTTGGGGCAGGTGAATCACTTGAGTCCAGGAGTTCAAGACCATCCTAGGCAACACAGTGAAACCCTGTCTCTACAGAAATGCAAACATTAACCAGGAGTAGTGGCAGCTACTTGGGAGGCTGAGGTGGGAGAATCACTTGAGCCTGGGAGGCAGAGAGGTTGCAGTGAGCAGAGATCCTGCCACTGCACTCCAGCCTGAGTGACAGAGACTCACTCTGTCTTCAAAAAAATTAGATAAAATTTTAAATAGAAAAGGCCATATATTTTTAAAAAACTAAGCCATGTTAAAATTGTGATAAATTCTCTTATGTAGGTTTATATATTCAAGACACAGAACACAGTGTATAATATGCTCTCATTTTTTGTAAGAGAAATAAACATGCATCTACATGAAATTCTTCAGAAAGTTACCCGAGAAACTGGTAACAGTGAGTCTAAGATGGCAAGGTGGAAGGCCGGAAAGAGAGTGGGAGGAAGAGTGACCTGTTCCTTGTGTAGTTTAAGTTTCTCACCATGTGCACGTGCAATTTAAACATAGAATTAATGGCAAAATAAAAGTCCTAAATAGCAACTAAGTTAAAGAAAACATATAGAATGTAATAAAATATACATAGTATTACCAGAAAAGTCGATTATTAAATAATGTAAATACCATATAGACAAAAGTTTTAAGAAATCTTACTCCTCTAAGTATTGAAATAAGAAAAAAAAAAAAACTTTACGTAGAAAAAGAACAAAGCAGCAGACTAAAAAACAACAAATTAGTAAAGATTGTTATATAAACTGGCTGGGCATGGTGGCTTGTGCCTGTAATCCCAGCACTTTGGGAGGCTGAGGCCAGCAGATCACTTGAGGTCAGGAGTTCGAGACCAGCATGGCCAACATAGCGAAACCCCGTCTCTACTAAAAATGCAAAAATTAGCCGAGCATGTTGGTACACACCTGTGGTCCCAGCTACTCAGGAAGCTGAGGCTCAAGAATTGCTTGAACTCTGAAGGCAGAGGTTGCAATGAGCTGAGGTTGCGCCACTGTGCTCCAGCCTGGGCAATGGAGTGAGACTCCGTCTCAAAAAAACAAAACAAAAATAAATTAAAAATTGAAAATGCCTTATAACCCACAAATACAATCAAGATTTGGTTCTTTGAAAAGATCAACAAGGTCAGTGTTCTATTGGCATAATTGATGTGATAAAAAAAAAAGTTTTCTCCCCCCCATAAAAGCAGCTAGAATAAAAAGGATTGGCTAGAAAAAATATTCAAACTTCATAAAACTCATAATTTTATGTCATACAAATAGAACAAGATGGCATGATAGTCAATTGCATTCTTTAAGGCATATGAGCTTAATCCTAAAATCTGACATTATAGGTCAATCTCACTTGTCAACATTGATGTAGATTTTCTAAATAAAACTGGTAGCAGAGAGCAAGACATACCCAAGGTTATTCACTGTGACTGTGACTGAATTGGGTTTATTTTAGGAATGCAGTGCTAGTTTAATATAAGAACAACAAAACCAAAATATGTCACGTTCATTGGGAAAGCAGTAAAAAAAAATTCTGATATTTGTATCAACAGATGTTAGAAAGACAGTTGACAAAGTTTAAGCATAGAGAAAATAGATACCCTGTCCCCTCAAATTTTTAACTGTGAATGGTGGGAAAAAAAAAGAAAAAGTACAATAAATAAATCATATCCTAAACTGGCAGCCTCCCATCTAAATAAAATATTGTTTTACAAAGCTATCTATGCAAATTTATTTACAGCAAATCCATTATAAAATAGTAGAAGCAGTTTACGTCTGGCTAATCAAAGTGAGGTGATAATATGAGGGGTCACTATGTAGTAATGGAAGAAGTGGAAAGAATGTGCAAAAATGTCAAGAGAAAAAACAGTATGTTCCCAGTAATTATAACTGTTATGAACCCTTTTCCTAGTAAAAATAGAGTAATATGTCTGAGCACGGAGGCTAATGCCTGTAATCTGAGGACTTAAGGCTGAAGCAGATGGATCACTTGAGGTCAGAAGTTCGAGACCAGCCTGGCCAATGTGGTGAAACGCTGTCTCTACTAAAAATACAAGAAAAAAATCAGCTGAGTGTGGTGGTGCATGCCTGTAGTCCCAGCTACTTGGGATGCTGAAGCAGAAGGATTGCTTGAACCCGGGAGGTGGAGGTTGCAGTGAGCTGAGATCATGCCACTGCACTCCAGCCTGGGCAACAGAGTGAAACTCCATCTCAAAAAAAAAACATAATAGATCATTGTATAATTTATACAGTTGGTGAGGACTTGGTCCTTTAGGGAGTAAAATGCCTAAATGATCTAATAAAAAATAGTATGATTGCTCTTCCACAGCACATAACCAGCTTATAATTTAGGAAACATAAAGAATAACTAAGAAATATATGAAAAAGTAAGGAAAACAAAAGGAATACCTGTTTTATTTGCCTTTTACATAACCTACAGAAAGGAATACTTTTTTTCCGCTTCTGGAGTTAAGTTTTTTTGGTTGGTTTCATGCCCCAACTTAATGTTCCTCCCTCACTCTTCCTCATTCCCTCTGCCTCCCAGTTCATCCCCCCCCTTTTTTTTTTTTTTTTTTTTTTTTGTTACTGGTTGTTCCTCTGTTGCCACGCTGGTGTGCAGTGGGGTGATGTCGGCGCAAAACACCCATCAGCTCCCCACCTGGTTCTAGCGATTCTCCTGCCTCAGTCTCCTGAGTAGCTGGGATTACAGGCATGCACCATCATGCCCGGCTAATTTTTGTATTTTTAGTAGAGACGGGGTTTCACCATGTTGGCCAGGATGGTCTCGAACTCTCCTGCCTTTGTAATCCTCTCGCCTTGGCCTCCCAAAGTGTTGGGATTACAGGCACGAGCCACCACACCCGGCTTATCTACACTCTTTTTTTATAGTCTCTGACGTGGATTCAAAAGGGACTTTTCCCTATAAATGGGGGTTGTCTCCTTGTGGAGATGGCAGGTGGCATCTTCAAATTTCTACAGCCCTTAACAATACTTAGTATGCCTCCACCTGATATTGGAAGGAGAATTTAAG